>VZRX01015741.1:0-31598 GCA_013398075.1 Notiomystis cincta | reverse complement strand
TATTTTAGTTGTGATCACCATGTTCACCATGATGTGAAAAAGAAGTGACTATTTATAAGGTTTTTCAGAATAAACAAAGCAAGCTGCTCAGTTCTCTTGACAAGGTATCTTTAGAGTATTGTAGCAAAAAGAAAACAATTATTTTGTTCAAATAATGAAGAAATCCAGAAAAAGACCTTTTTCTAGTTTCCAATTATTTGTAATATTTGTCCAACAAAAACAGTAAAGTGGATCTAGACTTTCATTAGGTTTTATGCCTTTCAAAATAGTCACGGCAAAACATACTGAGCAGACATATGAACATACACCTTCTTTCTGGCATTTGCCTTCTGTGCACGCATATAATTGCCATTGTCTCATTCTCCTCTCAGCTCAATCATCTTATTTTTATCATGCATACATACACACATGCATGTATATGCTTTTAAATAAAAACCACTTTTCCTCAGCATCCACTGTTCCTCTTTGCATAAGCATCTTTCCATGACTTCCTCTCAGATAACTAACAGATTTTCTCTAAGTTTTCACCTCGTTTTCATAGGAAGGTCTCTCTGTCTCAGGGATGTTTTTTTTCCCAGCAAAAATGAGCCAAATCTTTTGCAGAACTTCATGTCTCTGTGGCTTACCTGTAAGGGCCAGGGAGGTGTCCCTATTAGCTACTGGGGAGGCACCTGAAGGCAGGTGCAGCTTTGGTTTACACAGCTGTATCCACAGGGGACCTGCATCCATGGTTTTTTTAACCCTGTGCCTCCACACCTTTGTCTTTTTGGCTGCTTTTCTACAAAGCTGTGATGTTATTAGGACTCTGCTGTATGCTCAGCATTATTCTCGTGCTAAGCCCATCAAGGTGTTTTACTGCAATGGGAAGAAAATAGCACGGGCATGAGCTACTCCTATTGTAGGGACTCAGTGTCAATTTGAAGATAATTATCTGCATACAAATGCACACCAATAAATCTCCAAACCACTTTGTAAAATCTTCTAGTAGAAGTCCCACTTCTCAGTATTACCTCAATGCATTTCAGTCAGTGTAATCAATTTTCTGCACTCATTGCCTGTAAGTTATTTAAGTCCAGGATACTATCTTCTCATTATTTTGTATTTACAGCTGCTATTCACCCTACAATTCCTTCAGACTGTTCTCAGCTTCCTTTAGGAAATCAGTTCTATGGTCTTTTTTATTTATTTATTTTGGTGAAAGCACAGTGAGGATCAGCACTCTTCCTGCCTAACTGCCTGAGAATGCAGACATTTTCTATAGCTACGAACATGGTGTCTCAAAAATATACATAGACCTAATTGAATTATATTTCCCTTAGGCTATTCAGACAATGCAAAATGAATATTAATCCCCCTTCTCTCTCTTCATCAATCTCCACAGTCTAATCAAATACATACAATTTTGTTGTAACACTGAGTTTGTATTCTCTCAACAAGATACATGTTATGTTCTAATGCCCTGGGAGTCATTAAGGCTTCTTGCAAAATGCAAAAATGTGAAGCCTTCCTTCTAATGTTTTTTAATTATCTCATGTGTCATCTGAACTTGCCCAGCACTTAGCTCTATCAAAGCTCCAAAGCCAGATTAACCTGGCTGATCCTGCACCCCCTCACAATCTAGTCATGGGGTGATTCCTGTCTCCCATTGACTTTGTATTTTAATTGGTATGTTATTAACAACTGACAGTGCAATGCACTGACAGGAATATACTAGATGGCTAATATTTATTCATGTAAGAGGGGAAAGGAAAATAACTTAATCCCCAGACTTTGTCTGGCATCCCTATTATCTCACAGTTCCTTATGTTTCTTTATAAAAGTATAAGGAAATTAACCTTTAAAAAAAGAATAGCTTTGGATATCCAAATCTTTAAACTTCACATTCTTTTTTTTTCTTTTGAAATTTAGAAGGCTCTTTTTGAAGTAAAACAGGTAAAAATAATATGAAGATGTATTCCAAAGAGTTGTGTTTTTGTGTTTTATTTTGGTTTTTTGTCTTTTTTTTTGTTGTTTTATTTTTTATTTTTGTTGGTTTTTTTTTGTTTTGTTTTTGTTTATGTTTTTTTCTCCAGATTGCATTTTTATTAAATTAATTGCTTCTTAGAAATCTTGAGGAAAAAGGAATGTAATTCCTTGTTTTACCCAATGGTTCTATGTGCAAAAATAACCACCTCACATTTACAAACCCTTTAAAAACTTTTCACATTGACAGACATGTCCAGATGAACTTACACTACATGAAGAACAACTGGGTAAGGAAGAAAACTCTTTATTTTCATGGCACATCTGAACAGGGTAAATTGTTACCACATTTCCAGGGATTTTGTTGTCCACAGAATTATCATCATTATTAACATTATTAATGAAGGGTTTTATCAAAAGATGTTAGTGTAAGTTACTGGTCCTATCAAGGCCTGAGGATTTTGTGATGTCCTGGAAAGTGTTGTCATAATGAATTTCTATCTGACTAGGTGTGAGCTGTGCTGTGTGTGAAGGCACCTTCCTCAGGATTGCTCCACTGAAAGAGTCACATTGATAATGGATTGATGAGAAAGCCTTCAGTCTGAATAGTCACTGCATTGCAGCAATTTACCCTTGGGCAGTTTTTTAGTTCCACACTTATACTTTCACTACAAAAGGAGTTATATTAGAGTGGTTTGTTTTTAGTTCTACTTTCAGGTAGATATAATCAGCTTTTTGTCCATCCTTTCCCCAGATACCTTAGACTCATTAAGGAGCTTTGAGCTGACAGATACATGCTGGTACCAAGGAAAATATCTTTCTTAAGAAACAGAACATAAGAAAACAAATTTTTAAGTGGAGATTGCGCCTGCAGGCACAAGTGCAGTGTAGCAACCCATAATAACATAAGGTTTAATATAATTTTCAATTCATCAAGCTATTAGTATGTTCATAGAAGATTAATTCAAATTCAGAAGAGGCCATGCTTTGGCCCTCTGCATGGATGGCAGTCAGCCTGCAAGGCTGAACTATCTGTGTTTATTTAATGATCGTATTTTGATTTTTACCTTTTTTTCTTTTGTATATTCTCGATCTATGTATTAGTGGCTAGTTTTCCCAGTAGTTTTCCATGCCCTTTGCCTAGGCAGAAAGACAAAAGCTATTCCAAAGCCCCTATTCTATCTTGGTTCTCCCTGGCTACCAAGGCTGAAAAACACCTCTCTGAGACACATTTTCATCAACAAAATACAGTCCCATCTAAGGGTGGAGAATTTAGAAGGGGCTTGGGCTGGGGAGGAATTGCATGACCACTTGTGCTCTAATTGGTGCTTTTTGTCAATTATGCTAATTTACCAAACTTATAAAACTGTACGCATCCCTGTGGTGGGGGTGGGCTTTTGTGGACATAACTGCCCCTGGAGGCCTTCAATGAAGATCCACTTTTATATTACCTGCCACACCAATATTACCTCTGAAGTGTGTGTTGTTTCATTTCTAGGTTGAAAAAGGCATCACTGCTTTTGAGTGGTTTTCTCACCTTAGATTTCCTGTTCTGCTGTGCGAACAAGAGCATATGGTGCTCCTTTCTGCTTTGTGTGGTGGGTTCAGGGTGCAAACAGAAATCCTGAGCCTCACAGCTGCCTTTGTAAGTGAATGCATTGAAGGGTAGGCAAGAGCAGCCATGAAGTTACACCTTGCCAGAGGGGAAAAACTGCAGCGGAATGCCAAGGAAAGAAAGTCAGTGGCGCTTTCTACAAGCTGTCCATGTACAAGCAGGAGTGGTACTGAGAATCTTAAATTTGTGTTTGAGAAGGAGAGCGTCTGCTGTGGGAACTGGAAGGGTTCTGCCTGACTGGTTGTTGGGCCAGAAGTTCTATGTAACTGTCAGAAAATTTGAGCTAACAAAATGTCTATTTAAATTTTTCTTTCTCTTCTGTTTAAACCTTTTGTTTCTTAGAAGAATAGGAATGGAAGTGAGCTTTTTCTCTGTGTTTGTTGAATCTGTCTCTCCTTATGCTTTTTTTCTTCATAGCCTTTTTCCTTCCTCTCTCTCTTTTTCCCCTATCCAGGATCTTTCTCCAACGATGATGTTGTTTTGAGGGAGCTAGACCAGATGCCATCCAGAGATCCCTTCCTATCCAGCTTGATTGATTGCTTTTCTATTCAGTGTCTTTGTGGTTCTGAGACCAGGTATAGGCTGGGCACACTGGGAAGAAAGCTGAGGGAAATGGAGATGGCTACCGAGCACCAGCCAAATATCTTCATGCCTTTGTAGCAGTGGGAATAGCGGAAGCTTTTCATTTAGGCATTGTAGAAGGCAGTGCCCTGGGAGTGATGTAAAAGGAATTTCCTATCTGAAATAATAGTGTGTTTTTCTATTTTTTTTGGGTAGAGATCTTCAGGAAACCATGTGTGGAGAGAGACTTAAAACATGAGACGTGTGGTGGGTAAACTCATGTTCATGCTGGGAACTCTCAACAGACAGAGGAGGCTGGGTGGAATGGCCACCATGCTGTGGGTCAGATGCTGGTAAACTCTTTCCCAGAGAGAGAGATTCTGGTGCATTCCCCCCATCCTCTGGGCTGGAAATATCACTGAGCTCTATGTGAAAGCAGCAGAGCAGAGTTCTCACTGAATGGCTTCAGTTTTCATAAAAGCAAGTAGGGGCTAATGTGACTGAGAACAAGAGAGCAGTACTGAGAGGGATCTGATGTGTCATATGAAGTGATGGGAATGTGGGCACAGTCATACAGAAATGGAAATCTTCTTTCATGTTAGTGGAAACTTGAAACTTGTCATAGTTGACTTGGGGCTCTTACAGTAAGACTTCACCCTTACTAACACTGACACATGCACTGAAATCCATATTCTGTGGAGGCCCTAGGAAAGCCCTCAGCAGTGAATTGCAAACCTGCTAAAAGAAAGTCCCTGGCAGGGACAAGGGCTGCTATTACATATGCACAGTGAATGCTACCTTTCAAACAGGTGGGAAAACACAGAAACCACATTCCTTCTACTTCATGTTCTTCTTGTCATTAGTAATTTATTAATCTCGAGTTGCTGACTACATTCACTTCAGAGAACATCTATGCAGTATTTCAGTGGGAATAACCCTGACATTTGTGGAAGATCCCCTGCTTCCTAGCACAATGATTTTTTCCACCCAGTGGTTAATTCAGAGGAAATTGCTACTGCACAGAACGCTAATGCTTTCTTCCTGATGTCATTGATAGATATAAAAAGATTTGCAACAACAAGACTTTTATTTCAAAAGCAGTAATAGAAAATTCCATTGCTACATCTTAAGGAACTGTTATGCTTTATGAAATTTCACAGTTATGGTTCATAGCAGCACAGGCAAAATTTCCTCATTCATTCCAAATGTGCAAAAGACTGAAAAGCAGGATTTAATTTCTCTGACCTGTTAGTAACCCCATCAAGCCCTTGCAGCCTCGGCAGGGTGTGTAAGTATGTCTGGAGTGCAAATAGATAGATCACTTCTATATTCTTGTGCTGAGACTGGGCTGTGGAGACTAGGAACCTAAAATCAATGTGCAAATCTGATGTCTTCCTGTACAAAACTGAGAGGTGCTACTCTACAGATGTCAATCTTAATGCCTTCTTTCATGTTTTCCCATGAAACAACTTTCAATTTATGCTTATATGTTAGTGGGAAAATGGAAAAGAGAAAAAAACCCCTACAACTTAATTAAAAACCCTCAAAACACTTGAAAAGTTACTCTGCCACTTTATTCTGTAGCAAATTCATGGCACTTTCGTTGTGAGCAGTTTTGCTTGCTGACCTTTGAGACTACAGAGGGCTCTCTACAAGTAGATGAACTTACAGCTGCTCAGATCTATGATCCTCTGTTGGAAGAGAGGAAGAAAGGAGTAGCAATGGGGAGCTGTAAACCCTTAAGTTCTTAGCCTCTTATCTTTGAGAGAAAAACCCCACAGAGCCCTCAGTGTTTATTTTCCCCTCTCCCTTTTTTGAGTATAGTGTCAGCGAGAGATGCACTGGACTGTGTCTCTGAATCTTGGCTTATGTTTCCATTCAAGGACCCCTCCCTCTCTGACATGGCAGAATTCCTGTGCTGGACACTAGCCTAATGTTCCCTGAAGCACTGGAAATAGTTTTCATAAAAATTCAGAGCTCTAGAAGGTGGCTGCAAACCACCCTGATGCATGCTGAGGGATGTGAGCGTGAGCAAGCCTGGCTGCTTTGCTGTAGCAATAATTTGTTACTGCAGTATAATTTAAGACCAAGTTGGTGAAACTGGTTTGGAAGGACACTGCTACCAAGTACTTCTTCTAATGCTCAAACTTGTTATGAACTGAGACAGGGAGAGATCATGTGTGGCATTATGCTGGAGCTCTGAGGTGGCAATAGCCTGTGATGTGTAGGAGGCACAAGCAGCAGAGGAAAAATGGCTTTACCTAGACCAGCTGTGCCATATTCAGTACATCAGCATGTGACAATTAATTCTTCCAGGAGTGGCTGTGAACTTCTTGGGAAAATCATGTTACTCTGACATCTGCTTGCACTACATAAAAAGCTTTTAACCTCATCTGCTTAAAAAAAACACCTCCTCTTTCACATGTGTGATTTCATTTACCCCCTTCCCTCTCCAGGTGTGCATTCTCTAACTATGTGGTTATGAGGAGAGATCTTTCATGTTGTCAAGAGTAGCAAGAGCTGATGTGGAGTCTTTCTGAAGGGATAGAATCTTAATTACTTATTCTAAGTTTGTCTTTTCCAGGTACAAAATAAATCAATCTCAAGCTGTGTAACTATTGAGAGGAGACATTTCAGTGTAATACAGAATGCAACTTTATGTGTGAAAATGGCATACCTTGAAAATCAATTTCATGTCAAAACAGGCTGTTGATTATTTTTACTTATTGTATTTATAAGGCACTAAAGGGCAAAGCATAGTATGTAATTTGGTCAACATTGGTCTATGGCACGTGCATAAAGCCAGTTAATTATACATTGTACTTTACAATGCTAAATGTAGCACTCAGGTCACATAACTGCTGATAGATTGTGTTGTAGGCTGAAGAATGGATCTTGTATTACAAGATTAAGATTAATCCACAGAATTAAGACAGGTTCAGAACTGTGGCAATTGGTTTTGAAATGAGTTATGGAGAATGTATTATGTAATTTTCCTCAGTAATGGTATTGTACTTACTTCCTTTACCACATAAAACAGTTCAGGATGTGGATGTGTTAAGGGATTTATATCATTACTGTGCAGAATATCTTAAATAACAGTGAGAAAGGCATACTGAGACCAATCTGCTTTTGGTTGTCAGGCTAGGAAACCATTTTGTACACAAAAATAAAAAGGAGCCACATTCTTGGTAGTCTTGAGGAGGAAGAGGATGGAGCTGTGCATTGAACTCTTCATAGCCTCACCAGTACCAAAAGTGTAATGAATGATTGTGGTATTTTAGACATGCATGGGAAAAAATAGTCATAAGGGAAAACATACATTTACTTCAATGGAAAGCAAACTCCTCTTTAATCATGCTGTTTTGGTTTTGCAGCTGCAGTGAAACATTAGTTAACTGGAAGAAGACTTAAACTATTACCTAGGTGATGTCTTATGAACATCTGTCTCTGTTTAAGTGTGTGTTTGAACTAAGAAATTGGAGAGTGCAGGTATTGGACAGAGTAATTTGGCTGAGAGTCTGAGAATAGGCAGGGACTCTTCACACAGACATATCCCAAGTGCCAGTACAGTTTGCTTCTGCTCTGCTGATACACATAACTTGCTGGTGGTGTAAGAGAACTGATGTGCAGTTTATCTGGGTAAATAATTATCTTTATTAAAAAGCCTGATTTATTTTTTATCTTATGGATGTTTAAAATCTTTCCTTGAAGAACACATTGCATCTTTATGTCTTTTACAGAGACATCATACCTAATCCTCTTTCTTTCATTACTTCCACTACAAGTCCAAGGGCAAGTACAGACTGTGCCAGCGTTAACTCGCAGATACTTTAAATAAAAACTGTGAAAACTGAAGGGTGGTGATGACTCTGGTGCACTGGAGACAAGAAAAGTCACCTGTTTGGTCTCCCTGTCTGCTGGAAGAGGAGTGTGGCTAAGTACCAGGTACCCAGAGTGTTTCATGTCACTCATTTCATGTCAAATGGCCCTGCTGGGTCTCTTCTGGAGCACAAGAATACCTGAAGAATTATGGCAGGTCTGAGCCATACCAGGAATTCCCTTGTGGACTTCTTGCTTGACCCTGGGCAGGCTCAGTCTGGCATCATTCATGGAGTATTTGTCTCCCGTAGCTGCATTACAAAAGCTTGGTGAGACCACAGCTGTGGTCAATGAATTCCTACCTCCACGAAACCCTTCTGTCCCATACAGCAACCTTAGTTTTTATCTAATTTTTAGTGCTCTGTGAGTTCCATCAGAAAGCAAAACACATTCATAGTGCAACTTTCTGCAGTCCTGGCAGATTGATAGCTGTTCACTGGCTCTCCAGCCTTAGCTCCCTACTAAAAGGAGGTGAAAATATACACTTTAGAGGTATATGCTGTTTGTCACTGCAGTGCCTTCTTTGTCTTGCCTGCAGGTATTCATCATTTCACAAAGCTAGAAGCCTCCAACTAATGCCTTTAGAATATTAATGTGAAAAACCTTAGAGACCTCCTTGGGATTAACTGAATTTCAGTCTGCAGGTTTCTATTTCAGTCTGTTCTTATTCTCTCTGTTGAATTTTATTTGGCCCTGGTGACTTATCTTTTTGTAATTATCGTTTGTACTTTTCCAAGTGTGAGGTTGTTTAGGAAATCTGTTTGTGATGCTCATTCCTGAAGTCATGGTGGTGTGAGACAGCAGCATACCTACTTGTGTCTCTTGCTCTGTTCCTCACCACTCTGACCTCCTTCCAACAATGACTCTGCTCCTTTTAAGATTTGGGAAATTACTTTTTTTGTCGCTTCCCTATTACTACATAACATGGTCTGAGAGAGCTGATGTGCAGTTTTTCTGGGTAAATAAAAGCCTATACTGACTATAAAAGTCAGAGATCCCACTGAGCATGAAATCCCCTTCTCCATTTTTTCTTGAATGTCATCTGCACACCTAGTGCTGAGTTTCACAAAAAGAGCACTGCACTTCTGGAAGGTATTTTTTTGTTGTGTGTTTTGTTTTGTTTTGTTGTTGTTGATTTTGTTTTTTGGTGCATATTAGGACAGGTAAATGTAGTCCCAGTCTGATAAATTTTACAATGAGCTTTACCATAAAGTCACATATGCCTGCTCCCTTTCATCCATGGGCAAGATTTTATCAGGTCTTCTTTCAGCCCCTGCAAATTTAAACATATTTTGCACCCAGTCACCTTTGTGTTTCTTCTGGTCCCTTTCAGTTTGATAAATTCTCATCCTCAGAGTCTCCCATCTTGGAATCATTACATGGAAGAGCAAAAGATGCAGAGCCAGTCCAGTGTCATTGCTCTGCTGGCCATCACAAAATAGAGGGCAACTCTGTCCTTTTCTCTACCCAGAAAAATCTTGGGGAGATGCTGTCTGCTGCCAGCTGGCATCGTCACCTTTAATCAAGAGAAGCAGACACTGCAAATAATGTCTTACTGCCACAGAGTAGGCAACCTTGACAAAACTAGTGGTAACAAGTTTAAGTCAGGGCTGAGAGACACACTGGCAAGACCTATCGTGAAGACAGTGTGGCCTTGTAGCTATCACCTGTGGCTACAGGCATTTGGACATATGTCTCCAGCCTGTGAGCTGAATGACAGGCTCCATGAATACCAAATTCTCCTTTCAAGGCTTGGGAGGCAACTGACATAGAGCAGTTTGAAAGCACTGCTCGTGTTTCTTCTCTTCTTGTCCCTCCCACAGCAGTAAGTCTATCTCTGCACAGCATCCAGCCTGTCCCTTGCCCTATGGACTCCTCTTGGGGGTCTCCCAGCATCTCTGGGGAGAAGCTTGCTTGTGTCAATTAAAAAGTGACACTCACTGCCTGATTAATTCTGTTTCCTTGTGCATGGACTACAGTGTGTTAAAAGCGGAAAGAAATTTGGACAAAAGCAGAGGGAAGTTGGAATTAAGAGGATTATGAAATTCACTGACTTTCTGAAATGAAATTGGCAGGTTAGTATATTTTCTGACATAATTGCAATACCACACTTATAAATCACACTCATAGCAGACTTCTGAGGCTTTCAGATATTCCATATTCTGACTGCCCAACCTATCATGCTCTGTGTGCCTTTAGAAAGCGAAGCCATTGCAATGGAGATGGTGGCACCAGCACAGTCTTGAGCAATGACTCCTTGTGGGATTTATTAATGCAGTCCAGATCTGGAAAGATGGGGTTAACCTTCTGGAAGACAGAGTACTCAAACAATACATGGATTACAAAAGGTACCAAGGAGTACTTCATATTACTCACTTCATTGACTAGGGCCCTTTTCACTCCCTTTTTGGGCAGAAGAATACTTGAAGAACTATTGTAGGTCTGTGTCAAGCTATGAGCTCCACTGTTGACTTCTTGCTTGACCCTGGGCTGGTCAGAGATCACAGTCAAGTTGTGGGACATATGCCTGTCCACAATAGCATCCTGGCCATGAACACGAGTCAGTTGGAATGACATTGATCCTTTTCCACTGAGGTCTATTTGAGCCTGAAAGGCCTCCTGGCTTCCACATGCTCAAAGCAAGCACTTTAATGGTTAATACCACATAATAGCAGCAGCATGTCCAGGCATTGAAGGCTGAATCTCTTTGCTCTCCCCACAGCTAAGAAAAGGATAATAACAGTATTGCACCTTAGAAATGTGTTGCTGTGTTGATGGGGAAGAAGTCAGTCAATTTCACTTGCATAGATATGTAAGAATGCCATATGCAGCCCACATAATAATTTATCTCCTATGCCCCATTTCACATAGTGTCTGCTACCAGGAGCTCTGTGTTAATCTACCTGGAGGAGAATACCCTTCCTAAACATGCTGTGGTTTAAGCTATCACCAAATGAAGGGATTTGAATAGCAAAGTGGCCAAACTTGTTGATGAAAAGACTACTGCAAGTAGCTCGAGACAGTTGGCAACATGACGGTAAATTACATTCATTGTTGATGGCTGCAAGGGAATACAAATCAGATGGAACAAATTAATCTCCTTATATACATCGATGGCTTCTGAATTAGTTGTCACCTCCCAGGGAAAAAATAAGCTATGGTTTGCATTGTGGAAGCTCAATGAAGATGTCTGCTCAATTTTCAGCATCAGTCAGAAATTAATAAGCTGTTGAACAGCTTTAAACTGAGGCTAGGGAACACCATAGCAGCAATGCTCTGCATATTTTCTGCTTTGGGTACATGTATATTTTAGACTCCTCTCTCACTGCCCTCTTAAAAAACCAAACAAGTCAAACTCCTGAGCAGAAGTCAAGGAGACATCCCTGGAAAAGCACAAAACTGGACAAAATTGATAGCTGCTGCTATCCAAGGAATAGATGTGCGGGGGCCATTTTGTCCCAAAAAGTTAAGCAAGGAGCTGCATATTTTTAGTCTGTATTCAGCTTTGGAGTGCCATAATTTGCCTTGTGACAATCAGACTCATGGCTGAGGTAAATGCCCATGCCCAACTCTACATTTTCAGTTATGAGAAACATATTTGGTTTGGGCCACAATGTCGGGAAAAAAAAAATTAATAAAATTCCTTTTCTTCTTCTTTTTTTTTTTTTCTTTAGTTAAAGCCTGTGCTATTATCTTTTTCTAAAAAGATTCTTAAAATTATTTACTTTTATCTATGTGAATCTCTTAGTTTCAATGCTATTTTATGGAAGTGTGTTGACCAGTGGTTAGATGATGTGCATTCCTTGTTATAATAGCATATGTAAGCACGTATTTCGTTGCAGCATAACGTTTCTCTTCCCCTGAAGCAGTATTCTTTGGATCTTACAGGAGTTAGGTTCCTAGTGGGAGACATTTCGACAATTCTTATGTTTCTATGAACTGCAACTTAATTACAATCTCTCTGGGAAACTGATGGTCTTTCACATGGGATGTTTTCTTCCTGCTCTCAAACCTTCTTTCAAAAATCTTCTTTTTTGGCTGTCAGTCAAAAAGTATAGATGAATTTGATTTTAGTTTTGAGCTTTATTTTATTTAAACACAGAAAACATAAGGTATCAGATAAGAAATTATGAGATACCTAAAGGTTGAAGGCTGAAGTATTCCCACATTGTATTAAACATTACAAGATAATGACAGTCCAATGGCAGGCTAAGAAGGGGGAAAGTTAATGGACTGTGAGATTAAATTATGCGTCTAGGGAGTGCTCAGCTTATTACTGACAGGTATTGATTTCAGAAATAATTGTTCATTTTTAAAAGTGTTTCTCTGCTTTGTGCTGAACTGATCAGCCTCCTGGAAGTGGTCATTTAAGGGTGTCAGCACATGAGTTACTTTTTTGCATGTAGAAGATTAGTGATATAATAGGATAGTTGGTTTCAATGAATTTTTAGTGAAGAGTAGTTGGGGAGAATGGCAGCTTTGCTATCAGACATATTTTGAGAAGGTTATGTTAAATAAGAATTGAATTTCATGACTGATATCAAGAAGGCTGAATGCTCTCAAATCCACGGGATTTCAGGATGTTTATTCCACCCTCTTTAGGGAGAAGATTTCAGTGCTTTTCATAAAAACACAGAGTGGTGGAAAGTGATCTCTGAAGGTCCCCAGTATAGCCTTCTGCTCCAAGTGAGATTTCTGTCAGCATGTCTGTGTCTTTGCCTAGTCAAGCCTTCAAAATCTCCAAGAATGAGATGCCACAGCACCTCTGTGTATCATATCCCAGAGCAGTACTGCTTTCTACTATCATTTTTCTTTGGAAGGATTGGACAAAATCAATAGAACTCATTTAAAAAGAGGGGACTATGTCTGCAATTTAACTCTTCTTTCACTTGTTTTGGATATATGTATTCATTTTCTAGCTCAATATATTGACTTGTTCAGTTAATTCCTTTCAGGTACAATTACTATAGCTCGAGCCTCCTTTATTCTCACATGAGGCACTATTACCTTTTAACAGGGTTTTTTCTTTATGAATAATGCAGAAATTGAGCACCTAATACAGGTTGCAGTTGGATTATTACCCTCACATATCTCTGTTTTGTAGAAAATGCAGAAATAAGAAATACAAAAGCCCTTATAAAGATCTCTAGTGATGCTGACTCATACTTAGCATACAGAAAGACCTGAAATAAATCTGCCTTTTCCATTCAATGAATTTTTGAGTTCCTCTTGAACAAGTGACAAAGATTTGCCCCCATGCTTTGAAATGCTCTGACAATGGGATGAGGCCATGCAAATGACTGAGGTACTTGGTTGTTATAGGGAAATCTCAAATATTGTTCTCCTGAGGTGGTCTTGTTGGACATTGTCTGTCTCTAAGGGAACTGCATTCCAGCACCTTGCAGGTCCCCTGACATTTAAGGATGTGTTGGAAGTCAAGGCCCCCTGTATGCACTTGCTGCAGAGATGCTGGTGGCACAAAGCTCCAGCTGATGCTGTGATACAGGGACCAAGCAGGTGCATCCTCTGGTGGTGCACCCACCTTCACCAGTTTCTGCTTGCTTGGGGCAGATGGGGAAGGTCCTTCCTCCTTTCTGATTTAGTGTCTTGCTCTGTCCCTGCATAAAACCAGCATCTCTCTTATTTTGTCCTCTTTGTGCCCTTCCCTGACTTTTGGAATAGGTACCTCCAAGTAATAATCTTTCCGGCATTGCTGCTGTGTTAGCAGCGTGAGACAGAGGGAAGAGGAAGGTGCAGAGCTGCAATGCTGCCTGTCCCTCCCTACTCCTGGGAGGATGCATCTGGGCAGTGATACAGTGGCTTGATCATCTTCCCTTTTAGAGCTTCCTTCCCTGGATTTCACAATAGACCTCTTATGAAAGTGCTTGTACAGCCCCTCTAGCCAACCTGATGGACTTTTCACTCCCACCTCCTCAGCTGTAATGTTTCCTAATGACCCTCCAAAGGCCTCTGCTGTGACAGCATCATTTAACTGGGACATTGCCCTGGCCTTTTCAGTGTACAAACCCAGGTGATTGACACGAGGGGGAAACCAGCAAAGCAGGTAATACACCATCTCTTCTGAGCCCTCTGCAGCCCTGCCTGAGGAAAATAATCCCTCAGCTGTGTCAGGCACAGCGGAGACAGACGAGGCATGCATGGGTGAGCCTCTAAAGGGACTCCCTCCAGAAAGGCAGATGAGGAATGACTGGGGGTGGGAGTAAAGTGTGGCAGCTGTATTTACTCTAACTTGCTCTCAGTATTAGTTTTATGACTTGAAATTACAGGGCAATACTGCTGTGAGGAAGAGATGTCTGAAAAGCAAAGCGGGGCTCTTTTCAAAAACAGCTAACAGCAGGGGATATTCATTGCTCTGAGCCTCTGTGTTTGCTCTGAAGATAAATTAGGTATTCTGAAACTCTCTGAGGGAAGGAGTGCAAGGGACTGAGGGACACAGTTGCATTTTTAATAATTTTACACAAATATACACATATATATATGTGTGTGTGTGTGTGTCTCTCTATAAACACGCATTTAAAGATTTGCTTCTGCTCTCAAGATCACTCCCACTTCAGAGTGACAGTGATGTGCATAGGCATGTGAAGGCTCGAGGGCAAAATTCTCTGCAATTAAGATGTGCTAACATTGCTGTCACCTCTCCTTTCCTCCGGCTTCCCCATTACATTTTTATAACTTTTCTGCCTCAGAAGTCAGCCATGGCTGTACCTCCTGGTGGAGAAAGGCACTGGGTGGATCTGACAAGTTCTGCTCCCAGGGAGGAGACTGCAGGGCATCTCACTGCAACGAGATCTCTTTGCTCCCCAGGAATCCCCTCCTGGTATATCATTACATACTGTGCTGTGGTGTGTTGGTATATTCTTACCACACTCTCTGTCTGGTGTGCCCCTGCTCCCCACGGAAGTGACTGTGCCAGCCTAGTCTGTGTGTGCCTCTTCTGCAAGCTGCAGTCTGGCCCAGGGCACTTGGCTGTGTTTTACTGCCTGGCCAGATTGGCCTGGATAAGGTACTGAGTTTGCAGTTTCATGGGTTCAGCTAATGGGAGGAGGACAGCATTGTGTCCACCACAACTGATGGCAGCTTGACATTGACCTCTTTTTGGGAGGACTGAGAGTGAAATATGTAAAGTGCAGAAAAGAGGACCACAGACAAACTTCCTAGCAGGTCTCTAAATGACATGTTTTAAACCACATCCTTTGGAGCCTAATAAGGCAGAGGTCTGTCAAATATTTAAGGGGATATTGTGTCATTTTGCCCCACATGATAAAACACTTTCATTCCTAGAATTTTTGAATCCACATTTGCAGAAAAGACAATTTCCTAAATAAATCTTCTGTCTGCATTTTCTCAGATGTGGTATAGGAAGGTTAGCCCAAATATAAACTGGTCTAAATAATTTAAATATTTCTTCAACAACCTTTCAAAGATCCTATTGAGAGGTATGCTGCTGTCCTTATTACACTCATAAGCTCAGGAAATACTGGTATTAAAACTGTGACAGCATTGGTATTGTCTTAAGTGGAAAAGGTCTGGATGAATACTGTTTTAGCCAGCTAGCTCTTTT
The DNA here is from genome assembly GCA_013398075.1 of Notiomystis cincta. Taxonomy (NCBI): domain Eukaryota; kingdom Metazoa; phylum Chordata; class Aves; order Passeriformes; family Notiomystidae; genus Notiomystis; species Notiomystis cincta. The sequence goes on along the minus strand of VZRX01015741.1, from coordinate 15,996 downwards.
TTGAGAATTACTGTATGACATTATTTTCCACCAAGTAAAGCCTCTAGAAGTTTTTTAAAACCTCTCTTCACTGGTTTCCATTTCATCATCATTCTCATTTTACAGGTGGAAAGCTGAGACAGACCAGACAGGTGAACTGGGACTGTTTGGCAGACGTGGCATGTTTGGGCCTCATCTCTCCCATGTTGCCACACAACCCTTCGTATTTTGATTCAGGATTCCATAGGATGGCTGATGAAATCATGGCCCAAGTTTCCAAGTCTCAGCCTCCTCTTGGCTGGACAGAATTGTTCTTTGGATGACAAAATCGTGGTAAACAGAGGAGAGGCAGTTCCAAGAAACAGAAGAAATAGAAAACCAAGAATGTAAATAATTCTGAACCAGTTCTCAGGGAAGGGTGAGCTTGAGGCAAAACTTAAGGAGAATTCTTTGTCCTTCTCATTAATGTACCAAAGGAGAGTGGTTTTTACCCAAAGAAGAAAGGTAGATTTTTTGTGTGTGTTGAAGTGTCTGCTTTTAATTTTGTTGCAATTCAAAGGTTTTGGATTTTTTCCTGAGTAATGGCTTGTCTTATGCTGAGTGTTGGAAAAGTCTGCTGCAGTCCCAGAGTTTTATGACAAGGCACAGTCTCAGCATGAGCCACTTCATCATAGTAAATTGTTAGCTTGTCTCCCTGGGACTCTGAGCAGGACTGGAAACCATGGTGTGCCTAAGAAAAGCATGAAATGGGACAGCTTGCAACTTTACATGGATTTCTCTTCTTATGAGATACAATTTCACTCTGGAATGAAGAATGTCAAGAGAAAAATGAATATAAAAAATAAACGCTATGCCAAAATTAAGCACTCACTAAAATTAAGGCTCTCAAACTGCAGTTGTACTGATACTCTTCCAACTTCTTTTGTATCACTGAATCTTTAACTGATTTTAATGTCATTAATTTTGATTTATAGCACTGGTGAAGAGACAGGGAAAGGCATTATCAGTTTGCAATATCAGGCCGCTCCCTGAATTTGCACCCATAATTATGTTTTTAGAAGCAATTTAAAGTTTCCTATTATATCCATGGCAAGATCTATTTAAGAGATAGCAGTTGCACATCCCAAGACAATTTATATCACTGAGGAGTGAATCAGCTTAGAAAAAAGATAGAGAAGATCTGTATCTCTTTTCATCCCTCACAACTCCCAGAGACAATTTTTCAGGTTCCAGCAATGCTAAGAGCTTGATTTTTCTTTCTCTCTTCACATAAGAAAATTCCTCACTTTTGTTCTGCATCACAATTCTGAAACATGATGTCCTAGAGCTTGATATTTTACGTGCCTTGCAGAATGCTCTGGACCTAATCTTACCTGGTAAAATCCTCACAAGTTCCAATGGAATTCAGGATCAGAGTAGAAGCAGGTGGAACAGAAGGAAGTGTGGCTTAGATTGTGTGTATTAACCATCACACAGGATTTCTCTGTGATAGGTGATGCTGGTAGAGGAGCAGGTGGACAGGGTAACCCAACTTCCCTTACATCACCTGATAAATCTACTTTGGAAAGGCTGTTCACTGGGAATCTAAAACTAAGCTGACTTCTCCAAACTTCAAACCATAATGTTACTGTTGGGGAAAAAAAAAAGCTTTTACTGCTATTTTGATGGTTTCCTTGAGGTTTCTTTTTGCTCGAGACAAGTTCAAACAATGAATATTATCTGCTATCTTTTTCCCGTTTCTTCTGTTATCATTCTTCTTTCCTAAAATTCCATCACTGGCACCTTTTTTCATCCAGAAAAATGTGAATGCTTAAAGCTTTAGAAGCATCTAGTCTTTAATTATATTCTAGTTTGGAAATATTTCAATAAAACAGCCAATGTAATTTCTATATTTTTCATGTAAGAAAAAAACCTCTTTTCAACTCGTTTGGTCTGGAAAAGAGAGAAATTTGCAATGTGTGTCACAGAGAGCTTTGTGGTAAGGCCAAATGCTGTTGAGCAATAATTTCAAAAAAATCAGGTCAATTTCTTTCTAAAGACAAAGAGACAATTTGTAGATGAGGATTGCTTTCCCAAAGATTACAGGTACTGGAATGTCATTACATAATCCCTGTAGCCTCAGTCTGACATCTTCCAAGGGAGAATTTCTTTTAAGATTTTCTATCTGGTAGTGCTGACTTACGAGTCCAGCACAATTTTTATCTTACATGAATCTATTAAAATTAAGAGGTAGAGCAGTGTCTGGCTGAGGAATGCTCTTGCTTCCAGGGAAATTCAGTTAACCTGTGTTCTCCTGATCCCTGTTCATCTACCAGGAACGACAGTCCCTGCTGTGGTGACAAGGGCTGTCTGAACAGCAAGGCCCTTCTCTGTGCATCCCTGCCCTCCACAGGGCATGCAAGCTTTGAAAACCTATGTGTGCCTCCCACTGTCCTACCAGCAGCTGGGGCTGTCAGGGGGTCAGCTGCTGGGTTCCAGCCTCCCTGGCTCCTGCAGATGTCAGCTGGGTTTCAGTGCTGCTCTGTGTATTTGGCCTATGGCTCAATAGATGCATCACAGGATCAGCTAGGAAGACTTATGTTCTTTCACTGTCCTTAGTATTCAAAGGAAACCTGATGATTAGCCAATCCTTTTTTTGATGTTCACTTGTGGGACACATATCAGCTCACAACAGGGACCTTCTTCATGTGCTTTTATCCCTTGGCTGATGCTCCAGGGATTCTGATCTGAATCTGTCTACATATAAAAGCAGAAAGGGAAGAGAGAGAGTGAATCCCTAACTCCCATCACAGATGGCTGATAATTAGTGTACTGCTTCCATCTCCTTAAAAACATAGCAAAGATAGTTTTCTAGTGACAATGTGATGACTTCAAGCTGTTTTGCATCTCAGTAATGCTCTTGGAAAAACACAGAAAGAATTTCTACCTCTGAATAAAAATAAACACTTGAAAGTTTATATTTACTTATTTATACTGGGTCAAATATTACATGCCCTTCAAATTCATTATATGGGAAATTTTGTCTGAGTGGGATCTGCAGACTTATGGAAATGGAGACATGTTAGGAATAACTGCCAACACCTTTCAGATATGAATATCCAAATAACCTTAAAAGTAAATATACATTAAATTAAAAACCATAGATGGCTGAACCATGACCCAGTTTTAGATTCTGGTTTAACACCATGACCTTAACACATGCTCTGCTCTCAGTCAGGCATCACATTCTACTGTGGTGTCTCCTTGTGTAGTGGATTCTGTCCCACGGCTCCAGGTGTGCACCGTCTGTTCCCACCACAATCTTCAGGGTACAGGCAGTGCAAGGTGTGCAATCTTCTAATGGATAAACTGTTACCCCTTCTTGAATATCTACCTCCACCTTCAACGCTTCCCAGACAAATAAAAATCCCCAAACAGTCTGTGATTTACAAAGTTTTGTGGCTAACACCAAGTTCTCCAGGGAGGCAGGACAAAGGACCCCATTCTGTGGAGCTCTGTCTTCCTTTGCAATGCCAGTCTTGATCACATCCTTCAGTCACCTCTTGTCATCATCTCTCCCCATGGTAGAAATGATATCTCTTATTTGTCTTCCTGCCTCACTTTCTTAATTATGTTTCTGCTAAAGGGAAAGGGGGATCTTCTATCACCAGTAGCTCTGATGAATAATGAGGATAAGGCCAGATCCTATAGGATGTCTGTAGCAGTCTTGGAATTTTACCACTTAAGCCAGAATCTCACTGTTGGGAATTACTCCTTTTTCTCATTGCAGTTCAGATAAAGAAGTTAAACAAAACAGTGCAACTATTTGGTTGAAAATGCCATTAAGATGGTCTTCAGTATGCTCAAGAATTTTCCAGATTTTACTGCAGCTCTAAGTAAAATCTGAAGTTTGCTGTGAAAGCTCAATTTTAGTTAAATGTCTGTGGGACAGATTCTGACTTCACTTCTACTGAGAGATCAGCTAATGCCAAGTGAGATTAAGAGCTGTCAGCTGGGTCTTCCTCAGTGAAGACAAGATGAAAAATAGCCAGACTGTGCTTCTTCTGGGACCTGTGCATTAATCTTGCAACCTCAGTAATGAGGCATAGACTGGTGCTGTATGCTGTGCAGACAACACAAAACACAGTCTGACCATGCCGGGAGCAACCCTGGCTCTGACCTCACTTTGTAAAGATCATCTGTGTGCCTTTGGGCATGTGTGTGTGAGTCTGGATTTAATGCATTTCCTCAACAGTCCAAAAAGGCTTGTACTGAGGGTTGAGTAATATCCTTTGACCCTGTTGTTGTGCTTTAAACCCAGATGGAAAACTAAGCACCATGCAGCTTCTTGCTCAGCCCTTCTCTATCACCTCTACCCCACAGTGGAATGAGGAGGAGAATCAAAAGCGAAACTTGTAGGTTGAGATAAGAACAGTTTAATACTTTAAATCAAAGTAAAATACAGTAAAAGTGGTAAATAAAAGATGNCCAAACCATCAGTATGTTATCAACACCATTCTCATTCTGAATCCAAAACACAGCACTGGAACAGCTACTGAGCAGAAACTAACACTACCCTCGCTGGAATGAGGACATCGATATGTGCATTGAGTGGGACTGAGATGTGATCAGATATTCCCAATGAAAGAACTATTGCCATGCCAAATTGCTGCAGTGCTGAAAGAAAGCTTTCTTTTAGCTTTTTATCATCTGTGGCAGGTGCAGGTAATGTCATTTAAAAGCCTTCTTTTTTATCGACTTAATATTGTTCTAATGTGCCTCTAACTCATTCTAGTTCAATTTTTAAAGCCTTCCATGAATGCAAAGTTTTAGTAACTAAGAAATGCAGATGTCATCATCATCATATTTTAGAATTGAAAATCCTGCAGTTTAGAAGGAAGCCAGTGAGTGATTCCTCAGCCTCTACACATGTTATGACACTTGCTTCCATGCACTTATTTTACATCAGCCTAGTGAGCAGTAAACAAGGTACAGGTCTTTACTTCTCTGGAGTAAGACAGGAATGGCTGTGAATAATGAAAAAAAAAAGTCTCTTGGTACACCTTTATAACAGCTTGCTGACAGTGTCAAAACCTTTTTGTCTTCTTTATTTACGTGTCTAAAATCACACTATTCTTATTTTGGTTGGCTAATGTTTCTGCCCAATTTTTTCATAAATCACCATATGGGGAAAACATGTATATGTGAGAAAAACTCGTTGCCAAGTTGAACTGAATTCACTGCATGTTGCCAAAACATGAACCAAACTATTAAAGCAGTGCTTGGAAAAGGTTTTGGGAGACAGATTTCTGGAGTGCCCAGACTTTTGGAAATGCAATGAGGCAGTGGACTGAACAGAGGATATTACTGAAGAAGATGCTTGCTCAGTGTGGTGGTACAAGGTTGTTTCTTTCCCAGATCAATCAGCATTTGGAAAACTGCCTCCAGCTGGGGAAATGACTCTGTAGCTCCAATGTGGCACTATTCTGGAAGTCTGAATGTGCTCTGGTTCAGATCACAGTCAAAGAGTGCAGGAAGCACCTAGCTGCTTGGATATAAGATCTTTGCCTGTCTTTGAACTTTTTTGTTTTGATTTAAGCATATGACAAACAAACGTCAGTCTTAAAATTTTTGATGTCTTTTATTGTTTTAGTTGGTCATTTTGGGTGATCCTGGCAAATAAACGAAGGGAAATCACAATTTGAATACTCATTTTGAGCAAGGGTGTTAAGCAGACGGCATGAAAGTGAGATTTGTTCAGTCAGTGCAGTTTGAACACAAAGGCAGTGTTCACTATCAGCCATTAAATATCCCAGCTGTTTGCCTGTGAAATCACATAAATCACCTTCTGAGCATTTTTGTTGTTATCAACTTACACTTATTGCATTGGACAGGAACTGAAGAGATTGAAGTAAATCATGCCATTAGAGTAAAAGTAAGAAGCTCTTACATGATCTATTTCCAGCTCCCAGTTTATGAACCTGTCTGCTCCTGAGGACATAACATATGTTTTGTGATGCAGCCTCCTGAAGCTCCACTTCTCTCAGTGGAGAAAAGATTGTTTTTCCTGTGCAGATCATTTCAAGCTGGTATCAGTGCTTTTTACTGTGCAGCTTTTCCACTCAGGTGTAACTTGAGTTTTGGTTTAATGCAGCTCTTGGAAGATAACTGTCTCACCTTCTGCCAGACCTGAGGCTCTGCAGAGTGAGCTGTCCATCAGCTGCAGCAGGTGGAATTGGCATGACGAGCGGTTTTCGAGGTGACAGGGTAGATTTTTGTCTTGTAGTGCCTGATAGAAAGGCTGCAAAGCTTCCCATTTCCCCACCATGCCCCTCAAGGTTCCTCCAGGTCCTGTGCCACCAGCAAATAAAGCCTGCAACTGCAGTGCAGCTCTGAAGTCAGACCTTTTAGAGGTACTGACCCACCATTAAGAACTCTACAGTATATTTGAATTTTTCTACTGTAATGAAAGGAAAGGTAAGAGTCACCTTTAGCTGACTTGAAAGCAGTAGATGAAAACTGGCTCAGTTTTTCATAAACCATAATTGTGACATTCTACATGGAAAGTTCCACTTGCAAAGATGAATGTTTCATTAATTTTTAAGGATATGAAACTGTACTGGAACATTAACTAGGGCATTTGCTGTCTAGCCAATGCACTAATACATACAACAGTCATATTATTTTATTCTGTTAAAATAGTCATCAAAAACTTAGCTAAACTAAAAATGGTGAAACACTGAAGTGCTGTTTTATACATACTAGTGATTATTTAGAAGAAATTTCTAGTTTTCTCACTGAAAAATTACTATGAACTCTCCCTCAAAAAAACTTTGAATAATGTAAATCTCAATCTAAGATGCTGCCTAAAAGAGATGGGTAAATTCTATTATTCATAAACAGTGTTCTATCTCTGGAAATTAATTATCTCTAAACCTCATTTTTCTCTGCTGCTACTCAATACCCTGTTAGCAGACAACAACACCTTGTAGCTAGATCTGACCATTGTATTAATGCAGTGAAGTTTCCTTTCTTTCTTTTAAAACAAGTTTCTCAGATAATGTTGGAAATAACAAGAGGAAAGAGAACCTATTGTCTTCTCCCTTAATTGAGGTGTTGTGTGGTCATCAATATAGCCCAAAAAAAGTACTGAATGGTCTGACCTAAGGGAAATGATTATAAAAAGCAGGAAGAGTCAAAAATGAAGAGTGTTTGTAAAGCTGGATGAGAGCTTGTTGCCTTCAAAAGTTTGCTGAGCATATCTGGCTCCACTAACAACAATTTTCCTAAATTTTGCCTGTGGTTTTCAGTTTTTCAGTTAATGTCTATGCTGTCCTGGCCCACCATAACCAGTTTTTGCCAGAGAAAGGCAAAGGAGCTTGGCAAACGGAGTAATCCCAAAAGAGTTCAGAATGCAGACTACTATTGATATATTCAGGAGAAAAGGTCACTGAAGAATCTCAGGGAAGGATTTGTACCTTTTTCTTGGGAAGATTTTCTGCTAAAGCTTGCGTTATTTCAATTTTAGGTATTCAGGTCCTTCCTAGTCTTAAAAATGAAGAACCACACATGATTTCCATAGGCACAATTAGAATAGGATGGAAGTAGGATTTCCTAAAATGTATATTTTATATGCTAAATGCCAGTGCAAAAGGCACTTTGGGCTTATGTTATACACTTGCATCTTGGGTGCTGCTGAGACCAACTTAAGCGTTAACTCATTCTGTTAAGCAAAGTGATCCCAAGAACATTAAGGCAACAACTAAAAAAACCCCAACAAACCAACAATAAAGCAACCCAAAACATCACAGAATCGATGCTTTCCATTTCCAGTTTTGCAGAATCCAAATGTGATGTACTGCATGCTGTAATCAGAGTGTTAAGGTTAGAAATATCTCTGGGAAAGACCAGAGGAGGATGTGGTTTTTATGTACCAAGGTACAGTGTCTAAGTGATGTCCCAAACTAATTCAAGAATGTTTTATAACTCAGGAAATATCACAAAAGAGACACCATCAAATCTGCCATCTGAGGGAATTTGTATTCAACCAATCTACAGTGTCCTCAGTACTGCATAAAATATTTTCTGTTCTCTTAGTACATTTGTTTAATTTTATTTGTTAGTCTCTTTTATACTTATTGGCAGGTACAAATTGAAATTTATTAGACTTTCATAGAGCTAGATTTTTTTATTCTGTTTTTCCTTCCTGCAAATACAAGAATGCAGCCTGTGTAGGAGGAAAGAGTACAGCTTCACTGCAGGAAGATATGAAATGCACTTAAGAAAGGTATAATACTACTTCATCCAAATCTACTCATATTTTCCTGCCTTCCTATTACTTTCTGCATTTTAAATATATGTTATCCCGTTTCCAGAAGAACATTCTGGTGGTATTCTAAAATCCTCTCTTATTGAAATAGAAGCCTTGGAAGAAATATTTGTTGTTGAAACATATTTTCTGGTTGGCTTACGATGTTATAAAATTTTCTGACCTCTAGTATGAGCATTGCAAATTCTCCAAAATAGATTCTGCCACTGAAAAGTTGCTAAGCAACTAATCCCGTCTGATCTATTGTAGTTCAAATAAACGAAACAGACATATAGAGGAGAGTTTATAAACCTAATGGGTTGTAAAAAACAAACAAACCTAAACCCATAAACAAATAGATATATTATGTATTTAATAGCAAAATAAATAACAGAAGGAAAACAAAAGAAAACTGCCAAAACCTTGCAGCTCACAAGTATTTGAAGACTTTTAAAGCAAAAGCAGAAAAGGGTCAGGATTGTCACTTCACAGGTCCAGATTAGCTGTCACTTCAGTCTGCTCTTTGGCGTCCTTAATGGTTACTTAATGTCCTTTTTGCTGGTTATTTTTACTTGCATGATATAATAAGCATTACTTAGATAGTTAAAAATAAGCTCTTATTCATGTTTCAGATGAGCTGTCATGATTTTCTTTTTTAAATTTAGCTCTAGAGTCAGGGGAAACCTTCTCTGTGCTTCCATACTCTGCTTCCCACTGTACTTCTCATTGTCCTACTGTTGCAGTCTGGCCTCCAGAGCTGGGAAGTTAAATCCAGAAGAAGGAGGAGATGCAGCTTCTTGCTGAGACTCAGAGGAGGTGCCATGGACCTGGGGCAGCTCTCCAGACATCCATCATCTTTGCAGCCAAAGAGCTTTTCCTGTTTGAGGCAAACTATGCATGTTTTTTGTCCACTTGGGTGATTGTGAGGGTTTCTTTTTCTATCTTGCTCTGTCTCTTGCAGGTTCATATTGCTGGATGGATAAAACTTTGGCTTTTATTTTGAGGCCAGGGCCCCAACAGTTCAGCTGGTGCCATAGGTTTGTCCCCTAATTACCTGTGATTTCGAGTCTCAAACCTCTGTAATTTATAGTAACGACTGTAAGATTATCCTTATCACAATAATCCCTTGGATGCTTTCACCTGTACAACACATTGTGGATTCTCTCTTTCCATGATCAGGACTTCAGTGCAGAATAATTGTCACAAAATGTATTGCATGTTCTCAAGGAAAAGTAACCTGTTTTTATTGTACTAAACCTTCTTGCAGTTTGATTTCAGGTCTCTCAGGCCCTCACACTCACAAGTGCCAACATGTCTGTGGTCTGGTTGTGGTGCTTGGGTGAGGCACAAGGATGAGGGATTCTGTCTGCATCTTTTGGCTACTGCTTGGCTGGTAACAACAAAACGTGTTTCAGACATGTTTTATAACCAATAGGAAACATCAGCTGTAATGTGCTAATGCTTTGTCTCAGATCCTGCTTGCTTCACTTTTCTTAAATTTGGGTCAGGTTGCTGGCCATTTACTCTTCTTCCTCCTTTTAAATATATCAGACATGTCTATAGCCTTTTCCTGCTAGTCCAGTGGACAAAAAAGAGGAATAAGGGATACATTACAGCCTTTTAGCTATTCTGCTGGTGTGAGGATTGCAGGTCTTCTGCTGATGGTCTAGCCTGTGGGCTCATCTGCCAGAAACAGGATTCATACCAGCTCTAATTCTACTAACTGTTACTAATTTCTGCACTGATTTATGATCAGAGTCACAGTTCTTTATTTACAGACGGTAAGCCTGGGAGGTGTCTTTGAGGTGAAATGATGGTAATATGAAAACAGAAAATAAAACTTCACAGTTGTACTGTGAAGTTGTGTATTTATTTATATGCTGCAAAAGCTACATTGGAGGTCTTTGAAGTCATAATTAGAAGGACAGAAAAAAACTTAAAAGTGAAAATAGTGATTTTAAGAAAAGTTAATGGAACACAAAAAAATCCCAGTAGCCTTCTTTCACCATTCCTATAATGTGTTGGTCCTTTTCAGGCCTGGCTCAAAGCTAGGACTTTTCCACTGACTTGTTTGGACCAAGTTTCTGTTTCATTTTAGTGTAAAAACTACTTGATCTAAGGTAAAGGCCAATACGTAAGTCAGAATTAAATAGGCACCTCAAATCACATTCTTTTCTCATTATTATTCACTTGAGAAACAACTTCTGTTCCAGCCTTGTTAAGTTATTTGACAGAGAAATCAGTCACTCCTCTGAAAAAATAGGAATGGAAATGAGTTATTTCTATTTTCTCCTGGTGTTTATGCAAGTTTCCCCTTAAGCACTTACCAGAATGAAAGCTTTTCATCTAACACTTTAATTCTGTACACCTTTTCCCTGGGACCAAGAAAATAAAATAATAGCGGCACTTAATGAAAGGGAAAAAGTAATCACTGGAGAGGAAACACTCCAGGAGCAGGTAACTCTCACAACTTATTGAATACAGCCAGCATAATTATTAGACCTTTTTAATGACTATCATTGCATGTGAATTCTATTCATGGAAATTCCAGGTGTTCATCTGGAAAGAGTTTCTCTCATAGTGCAGGGAGGAGGAATAGGGATTTGCAAAGTTTTATAGAAACCTGTTTTTTTAAACATGTTTTCTCGCAGCATGCCATATTTTATCATTTTAAGGAGATCTTCAGAGTGAAGACTTGGGCTGATATGTATGAAATTCTTATGCTTTGCAGATTCTATATTTTGCAGTATCTTTAAGAAATTTTTTAGTCTATCAGGTATTTAATTTACCAAACAAGTGTCACACTGATTTCTCTTCTGGTGCTGACCACTCTGGGCTGTTCAGTTTGCCGTTACTTTGCGAAAGGACATGTCACCTTTCATTTTCCTTGCAAAAATCCTCATCCTTCTGACACCTCCATCTTTGATCTCACAGAATATTGTTCAAAGACCAGAGAAGAAAGAGTCCCCATTGGAGCAGCATCTGTGTGTGGCTCTGCAGGGAGCAGAAACACATGATGGACTTAGCATGGGGGATTCTCACAGCCTCTCTCATGTTATGCCTGTGTCACCACACTTCTTACCAGTGGTGCTCATGAGGATTGTTCTTCCTGCATTGGACACATCATAGCCTGTTTGAAAAGCAAATCTCTTGAAGCCAAATGAGTTCAAGATGTATGCCAACATATTTTTGCTTTTTTCACTCCTTGTCTAGTTCTTGCTTCCTCTCATTTTATGATATCCACTGCACTGTGGTAATGATTTTCTTGGTGCCTTTCAGACCCATTTATTTACCTTCATCTAGAAGAAGGTCCTTAGTCTGCCCCTGCAGTAAGAAAACCCATTATGCTTTCTGCCTTCTTTCACCTTTATAAGCTTCCCCTTTACACAAATCTGTAGCCCAGTAGGTTTTTATTTCCTGAAGCCTTGCAAATGACAGCAAATGACAAACCAACAAGACTTCTTTGAAGAAAGTTTACCAATGCAAGCAAATTTTTACAGAGTCCAAATTCGTGGTCCTGTGGCAAGCAGAAGACATGTCTGACAGACTTTTGGTCAGTACTACTGCGGGTCCTAATGAACAATTATGTTTCTTGACTAAGAGTTCTGCATTTGGTAGGCACTACTAGACAGTAATTGTGTTCAATACACAACTTTTGCTTGAAAGCTGAATATTAGAAATTACCCACAGCCTGGGTAAAAAGTGTCTGCATTCCATTGTTGCATGCACTGTATGTGGACTGTTACTGTGTGATGTTTTTTGGTTTACAAAAGCCGACTTTAGTCTTTAGGAAGAGCTTGTTTTGAATTTTAATTTCTCATGTCGAGGTAAAACTTCTCTTAGGAATTGTTGATCTGTCTTCTGGTGAAAATAGTTTAGTCTTGTCTTGGCAGAAGAGTATACTTTCACAAACCCCAATGTGATTTTTTCCTTGTGCAAAACTCCATTCCTGCTGCTTTCTACTAAGAGGACAGCAGGTGTTGTGAGACAGTGGAGCAGCAGACTTCAGCTAAGCCTGCTGCTGCATTTTCAGCATCAGCCCTTGTGTAAACCAATTAATTCCCACAATGTGTCTATGCCTGCCCAGAGTGCTCACAATACTCTGCAATGGGCAGTAATAGAACTTGCTTTATGCCTATTATAACCTGAAGGTCCACAGGAAAAAGAGGGTCAAAAGTACGTAGGCCATGAGAAGTATCATATTGGAGATAACCAGAAGCTTCTTAGCCCCTCTGCCTTGAATATAGGCTATGGTTATTTTCTAAGTGAGGCTGACATCCAGACTTTGCATTTTTCTGGAGATAAAACAAATAAATCCATCGATCTCCTCATCTACCATAGTGCAGAGGGATACCAGAACTGTGCCTGTGTGTGAACCCAGTGCTCCTGAGTCATTAATTTGAGGATAACCCAGGAGCTTGCCAAGTAGTTGTCATCAGAAGGGAGACAATGGACTGACAGCAGATGATGGAGCCCCTTGGAACCAAGTTAGAGATTCAACTTCTGGCCACCTTCACAGTTTGGTATTCAACTATAGGATGCAGGAACCCTCCTGGTATAACCTTCTTCTTGTCCAATTCTTATGCTTAAAAGTACCACTCAATATCCTGGTGGGACAATCTGGCCTTTCCTTCCAAAGGTGTTCCTGGCTGCAGAACTGATTGAATAAGTAGGTAGCTAAAACCTTTGTAAGCAGGCATTTAAAGCTATTCATGCAGAAGAGGTCATGCAGTGCAGCCTTTTGAACCTCATTAAGCTATTTAAGACATTTTGTGTTTGGTTTATAAAATACTTAGTGATGGATTATGCTTGTGCTTGAGTGGTCACATAGGAGTGTAGCCAGCTGGGCTATAAGGACTGAGAAAGACAGAGGTATGAGTGGTCTCACTCAACCCAGCTCAAGATGCTACTGCAGGGGCTCTTGTGGCAGAGACAGCTCTCACCATCCAGAAAACAAGCTACCACCTTATTTGGAAGATTTGACTCCTGGTGTGAACATTACCTCTTGCCAAGATCTCAGTAAATTTGTTTTCCTCTTCAACTGGCAGTATGTGAGTACTTGTGCAACAGCACTTAGGTCTGAGTCTTCATTTTTTTTCACCTTAAGCTGATACTCATCACTTCAGACATCATGACTCTCCTGACACATTTGTGTCTGTGACAGCAGACACAAAGCTGACATTGTTCACGAAAAAAATTACAAGGATCCAGTTCTAGAGGACTGGCTTCTCTGCTTGCTCCCCTGCCCCAGCCTTTTTAACTAAGAATTTCTGTAGATTTTTTGTTGGAGGACACTATCTCACACAGTTAGACACTCTCTAATGAGTCTCAGTATTTATGAGGACCACTGCTGTTGATAAAAACAGCCAGAAAAAGAACCCTCACCCATCCACAGTCTCTTCAAACCAGAGTCCTCCTCTCCAGAGGGTCTGAGCACTTCCAGCTGAGATGGGCACCAGCTTTTTTCAGCTTTTTTCTGCTTTTGAGTGGGAACAATGGTGACACTGAACCGTCTGAAGAACAGCCTGTGCAAAGTCTGGTCGTGCAGCAAGGACTGTGGCAGGAGGTATCTGGGGATGCACCAGTGTCAGCCCTCCCAGTATCAACTCTGAGAGTTTCTAAAACAGCTTCTCTCATCCTGCCTGGAGATGGGGGCTGACCTGAGGTCAAGTGAAATGTCAGCAGTCTTGCCTTGTGCACAGCATCTTCAAATGGCACATATAACTTCTGAAAACATTTCTTGGTGCATCCATAAGAGTTAGAAGAGGGAGACAAAAGAGCAAAGAGCTTTAAAAAGAGAGCCAGATGTCTTTCACACCTGCTAATAAGTCTTAACCTAAACTGTATCCCAGAAACAGACAAATGAAGCTTTTTACAGGAGTGTAGCCAGTTGCTTGCCATGTTGCTAACATTTTATTTAAAAATACAGCCATGCACATGAGACACAGTGGTTCTGAGAGCACCCTGGTGCAGGCAGAAATCTCCATTTATTGTCAAAAGTCACACAAGCAGCTCCACAGACCAACAGGAACATTTACAAAATTTCTTAGCCAATCTGACCTCTGAGCTTGGGTGAGGTGTTTAATCACCCTTGTGTCATTACGAAGTGTTTTCAGATTATCTGCGAGGTATCTGAAGAGCTTCATGAATGTGTCTGGAGAGTAAGGTACTTTTATGTCTAATCAATGACAAGCAGTAGCCTTATTTTAAATAGTGGCTTTCTGTTGATTTAAAAAATGAATTCACTTCACCCTTGGTCATAAAAGAACATGATTAGGGGGTTCCAAAGACAAACACTTAAACAGCACAGAGTGTCAGAATTATGTCTCCAATCTCATTTCAGCTGCCACTTTATATCTTCTGATACTGTAATTACGTGTACACTTATTTTTCTTCAAAGTGACCCATGACCAGTTGGTGCTTGGTTACATGAGCAGTTATTTGACATTTATTTTATCTTTCTTCTTTATTGTACACACTTCAACTCTACTGTGAAGATAGAATAATTAATTTCTTCACAGGCTTTTTAAAGGTGTCTGTCAATGTGTCACTCTTTCAGGGTGTTTTAAACATTAAATTTCATATATTTCTGTGAATTAAAAGGAGTATTTGAATCTGTTTCACTGGTGGGAGGATGATTTTAACAGCAACTAGAAAAATATTTGTGGTAAAATTTTTGGTGTTACAAAGTGGTTCATTGTCATATGCCACAGGAAGATATCAAAGACGCGTTCTCATTGCCTTCGGTTGCAGCACTGAGAGGTCAGTTGTTCTACATTCCCCCATGCTCAGTGGCACTTGGAAAAATGTGCCATACACTTAGAGATCTGTAAACCATTGAGGCAACTTCTCTCGTGTTCCACAGGAGCCCTGAGGTAGATACTGCTTTTCAGGGCAGTGTTTAAGGGTGTGAATGAAGAAACCACCCTGTTGCACCTACAGCCGTCCACCGTGTTGCACAGTACTCAGCCATCAGCCAAGCAGATCAGCATGTTGAGGGACCCAGCTGAATCTTTGCAGCTGGTCTCACTATAACTCTGACTTCTGTTCTTCAATCTAAGTTACTGTTCCTGTACTCCTTTATCTTGGCCCTTCCCCAAATTGCCCAAATATTGTCCAAGTTGTGTCCTAAAAAAAACCCCTCAACCAATTAAAGTAAAAAATATGACTTTACTGTGACCAAATTCCTTGAGAGAAGTGGACTCATACTACATCAGGTTGATAACAGCAAAGCAGCCTGGATCATATCCACATGTAAATGATAGCAATTATGTTTCATATTATATATTAGCATTACAGAAAATATATGATCATCTGTTGAGTTAAAATAAATTATTTATATAGCTTTGAAATTCATCTTTCTTAACTAAACTCAAGGTCTTAGTGTTAGTATTCCTGGAATGTTGTAATCTCTCAAGATCACAGGTTGAATATTTGTTGTGATGTGGTGTATATTTTTATGAGGATACCTGTTTTCTCCCACTACTTTTATCCTTTTTTTCTTTTTTGAGGACACTAATTTGACCATCTAGACATATTGTTGTTAGGAATGATGATGATGATGATGATGATGATGATGATGATGATGATGATAATAATAATAATAATAATAGTAATGACAACAATAATCATCACCATCCATTAGGAAAATTGATGCCACAGGTAGGTCAATGCTTTTCTTGAGCAGCTTACTCCAATTCTTAATACCCCTTTCAATGAAGAAGTTTTTC
>VZRX01015738.1:489117-506058 GCA_013398075.1 Notiomystis cincta | reverse complement strand
ATATTATATATACATATATTTATATCTATTATATCTGACTAAAACATCATGCTGCTCAGTTGCTCATTAAGTGAAGACCAACTCCACAGTGGTAAAACAGGGCTCCTGTCTAGGCAAAAGATTGTGTCAGGATTTATATGCTCAATATTGCAGACAGACTTAATTTTGGCATTTCTTACATTTGAATGCTTGACAGAGCAAATGTACTAATGTGTTTTTAACGTGTGTATGCATAGAAGTATATGTAATTAATCAGCTGTGACCCTGTGTATATACATCCTGGTCTTTCTGGTTTGTACAAACATCATAGCAACAGAAATTTTCACTTGAAAATCATTGTCTGTCTACAGAAGATTCTTTATATTTGATTTTCCTGTAACTGAGAAACAGTTATTTGTTTTATTCTGGAGAAGTGTGTTCTTGGGCCATGCTTTTCATAATTACATATAACACATTATAAACAGGAGAAAAGTAGAACAAAAGAAACCACCTCCTATTAACAGTGCTGCAGAATTACAGGTGCATAAAGGTGGAAATGTAAACTGTCTAAACAAAATACAGCAGGTTTAACATTGCTTTCATTCACCTGAAACCATACAAGTAAAAGAGCATTAGTCTCAGTTAGGAAGTATTAAATGTAAGAAAATATTGAAAGCCTTCTTCCTGTACATCATGGATTAATAGATTCACAGTGAAGGAAGAGTGGTGAGCTGCTTCTCCTTGCAAGCTTTGACTGCAAGGGTCCCCAGCCCATCCCATAATGCTGGCTCAGTGCCTCTGCTGTGCCCCCTGTTACCCTCCAAATCTCCCCCAGGGAACTACTTTCTAACTTAAAAGATCTGTCTTCATTAATGTATTTTAGACTGTAAAATATTAATGATGTGAAACATCTGCCTCTTCTTCTTCAACAGAAGCTAAAGAGTTTGTAAAAAGGCTCAGGAGACAGACAGACCTTTGCAACATGGTCAAGGTATGCTCCAGAATTCATGAAAAAAAAAAAGCTGAGAATCTCACTCCTGCCAGCAGTTTGCACTATTTTGTAAATGCTCCATTGTAGAACAAGAGCAGCAGCACAGATGTTATGCTCACACTCCTACCATCTCTTCCCACACTGTTCAGTATGCTGAGGGGGCATTTTCCTGCCTCTGGACTCTTCTGAAAGCCTCTGAGATGTGGTTGATGGTACCCCATGGAGAGGAGAACACAGGAGTTGGAAGGGTCAGATGGCAGTTTCCAGTATCTTTGCCCATCCACACCAAAGTCAGTCGAGGGCACATGCTGGAGCATTCCTTCCACTGGTGTCCTTGGATCCTTCCAAATCCTTGGGTTTTGAGGTGGTCTAGGCTATAGCAGAAAAGGGAAGGTCACAAACAGGGAAGAAAGCAAAAGAGAACAGGTGGTATATTCTCTCCTTCAAACATGTGCAAGATTTTCCCAACATGCCACCTGATTTGAATCGTTTTTCAGATGGAAGAAAGGAAGCAGGGAGAAAAGGGAGGGATAGAGGGAGGGAGGGATGGGAGGAACTGCAGCTTCTTAGACCACTAAATTGGCTTTTCTTTATGGCAAAACTTCATTGCCAGCAGCATAAAACACATCCTGCTCTTANGTCCTTGGATCCTTCCAAATCCTTGGGTTTTGAGGTGGTCTAGGCTATAGCAGAAAAGGGAAGGTCACAAACAGGGAAGAAAGCAAAAGAGAACAGGTGGTATATTCTCTCCTTCAAACATGTGCAAGATTTTCCCAACATGCCACCTGATTTGAATCGTTTTTCAGATGGAAGAAAGGAAGCAGGGAGAAAAGGGAGGGATAGAGGGAGGGAGGGATAGAGGGAGGGAGGGATGGGAGGAACTGCAGCTTCTTAGACCACTAAATTGGCTTTTCTTTATGGCAAAACTTCATTGCCAGCAGCATAAAACACATCCTGCTCTTACTTTAAAAAGTAAAAAAAAAAAAAGGCGCAAACATGCATAAGGGTGTCTAGCCAGGCAAAAAGTTGAGTTCCATGAAGTACTGAGCACTCACAGTTCCCATTTACTGCAACAGCAGCAGCCCTTGGAGATACTAATACCTGAAAATCTCAGCTTTATGTGCTTCTAAACAGGGCTTCTTATGCATTGAAGAGCATGATCCAGCAAGATCACAAGTGTTTCCTATTCCCAGATATTTGCATTTGATTTGCATATTCAGACTTCAAATCATCTT
This sequence comes from Notiomystis cincta, assembly GCA_013398075.1. NCBI lineage: Eukaryota > Metazoa > Chordata > Aves > Passeriformes > Notiomystidae > Notiomystis > Notiomystis cincta. The sequence continues at coordinate 503,853 of VZRX01015738.1, read as the reverse complement.
TCTTGTATTCAAGCCATGATGTCAAAGGGCTGGTTGTAGCTTTTTGAGTCTTCCCTCTCTATTCTTATTGTGTGGAGAGTCAAAATTGGATTTACACCCACAAGATTTACAGCAAGAGGATTGTAGAAATTGGGGGAAATTTTCTAGAAGAAGCTTCTGGGTGCTCTACATCCCTTCTACACTGCTTAACCCCCAGAAATTGAACACAGCACACCTGAGAATCATGGTCAAATTTACACTTATAATTCTCACAAGTAAATTATGTTCGTACCTTCTCTAGAGCCTCTTCAAAATACAAGGGAAAAGCAAAAGAGTTCCACTGTAGTTGACATTTTAGAGTAGTGAGTTCCAGTGTTTAATTATTTGTTGTATGAAAAAATACTTTCTTTTATTATTTTAAAATATCTACCCTTCTTCATGCAGTTCTTCCTGCAAACCTGCATCACATCTTTCCTCAGTTATTTCTCTCTGAAGGTGAAGTTTATCTCATCTTCTCACACAGGAGTCATTTGATATTTCTAATCAACCTTCTCAGTTTTCTGTCTAAAATGCATCTGGAATTTCAACTGCAGACTGATGATCAGAGCAGGCAAGAGTGCTTCTGATGAGAAGTGCTACAGAGGCACTGTGCAGCTGCAACCTCTGAGCAGTGTAACCACACCATCTCTGGTAGAGTACTTTGCAATAATTCAGCCATCTGGTGAGAAAGTAAGAAAAATTTTGGCAGGGTCAGCATTCAAAAGAAAAAAAGTAACTTTCTCACCATGTGTAGATAAAGCAGGCTGACAGCCACTACTACCTGGACATGCAGAAATAATTAGAGCATAAAAAAGTGCAAATGCCCTGGGAGAAAAGAATGTGAATATGATGCTTGTCATTTCCCAGGGCTAATTCCTGCCTCTGGTAAGTTGTATTTGAGTGTGGAGAGGGCTGGCTCTCAGACATTTTAGAGAATCCTGTTTAGTGTAGTGAAGCCCAATGGCTAAAGGGACCAGTCTGAAGAGCTGAGGCACTGGCAGCCTGCTGAAGATGTTGCCCCAGTAGTTCCCAGCCTTTGGGGCATGTATGCTTGTTGCAGGCTCTTTTTCTGTCACTGGGAACTCCAAATCAAACAAGAAGAATGCCTTTGTCTTTAATTTAGATGGAGATTGCTAAGTGAGAATCAGATTGGGTTTGGGATTTTAAAAAAGTTAGCAGAGTGATGAAAAATAGCTGTGTTGGTAATTTTTGCAAAGAAATGGTTGGCCACACTCATTGCTGCTTGTGGGATCATGTTAAGCACCTGGTGAATGGGATTTGTTAAAACATTTATGAATCCTTAAGGTTTTCAGAATTTTACAAACCATGTTTTTCCTCTGAAAAGCCCAACTGGACAAGAGTTCTTCACAGAAAAGCTCAAAGTCCAAAAAAGGATTTAGGGTCTTACTGATTTCAGTATGGAAGTGAGAGACTAAATGTATTTTTTAACAAAATTCAATGGATTCGGATTTAGTTTCTCTGACTGTTTTAATCATTTCATCAAGAGTCTTAAGGAATATTGTGTGGTATTAGCAGCTAACTAGAAAAAGTGGAAAGATGATGACAAATATTAGTCTGAAAATTGTTTGCAATATCTATGTGAGTAATACTTTTTTGGACAAATATGAAGACAGATTCATTCACAAATGACTCATAAGGAGATAAATGAGATAAAATACCAACTAATATTGTTTTAACTAATACCCTATTTCTAATGTTATTTTTACTGTCTCAAAGGTTTGAGCAACTTGAGAAAACTTGCCTTTGAATTAAATTGCAACGTGAATTAAGGACAGATAACACTGATAGAAAGCAATCCCTGATATACCATTCCATGCTTTAGACAAAATACCTTTATTGAGTGTAATTATAATAACTCTAGGCAAAGCCAATTGCCCAGGCAATTGCCCAGATAATTCAAGTATGTTAGCCTTGTCTGCTCCACCACAGACAACATAGAGCACCATTGAAAAGAACATCTCCCAGAACAAAACTCTCTTGAAGAGAACTTCAGATTCATCTCCTTTGATCCTATACCCCCCCACACCCCCAGTTTGGAGACTGGTCATATGAAGTCTTGTACTGAATAAGGGAAGCTTTCCTTTTTCAATTCCCTTATTTGGCCAAGTTAAGGGCTTGAGAAAATGAAAGGCATTAACTGTTTTTTTATTCTCTACAGACAGTAAGAGCACTCTTGAACAACAACAGCACAGTCACTGTTCTGCGAGCAGGCTTGCATGCCATCTTCAGTGAGAAATCTCTGGATGTGACCAAAGACCTCTTTCAAGAGAAGCTTAGGAATCCCAAGAAGCGGCAGAAGAACATACAATTAAAATGTAACTAATTTTTGCTATTTATTGTCTTTCCTCTTAAGCACTTGCTTGTCATTGTTAAAGGCCCAGCATTTCCTCTTGTTTATTCATGACATCTGCCCTACTGGGAATTACAGTCTTCCTGCAACCTGAAGGGCTAGAAAAGAGCCAGAAAAATTGAGAATGGAGCATGAGATAATATCCTCCTAACTTTAAAGGTTAAGAATTAAAGGCTTTTGGTTCTGACTCTCTGAAAGCTTTTTGTGACAGCAGGAGTGGGATTTATGTTACTGAATTATGTATCTCTTAGAAGAAGGTTGACAAGCAGGGATATTTTTTTACTGGTTCTTTTGACAGAAGAGATGTTTTCAATCATTGCATTTTCCTCTGTTATTAGTTGAAGCACACAAAATCATTTCTTGTGGCCAGATTTTAAGATACTCTATGCTGAAGTGGACAAGGCCTTTTAGTTTGTGGGTCCTTTTGCTGTGTTGAGGCCTGTGGGCTCAGTGTTTTGCTGTAAACAGTAAAATACAGTTTGTATGCAGCCGTGACATAATGCTTTGACAGCTTAATGAAAAGGAATAGAAACATAATGGCAACTTAATTTTTAAATTAATGGTCTGCCATTTAAAATATTAGCAAGAGATGGGGAAGTTGGACTAGGTTGTGCAGAGAACTAACAGGGGGAACCTCAGCTCTTTGTTCCATCACTGCTTTCAGCAGGAATGATAACTTGCCTGCTTCACAGAACCATCAGGAGAACCCTTTCAATAATATACATATACATACTAAACCCAAAAGCACTGCAGAGAACACTTACTATGTTTTCCCATTATGTTATCAATGCTGTTAGTCTTTCCAAGGTGGATTTATTGCATTCTCTGTTTCCTTTGCTTTTCCAAACTGTCATTTATAATAAGCAAGGTTTCACTGAACTTTCTCATAAGCTTTCTTGAAGAAGAGATCTCAGTTAGAAGGGTATAAATTCAGGGAAGTGCAATTTACCTTTTGGCATTGGGTAGTAGGTGCCAAACTTTTGGGAGAACAATTGCACTGATATGTGGCAGCATTACTCATATTTCTGTTGGTCTACAGAATACTCTGCATTTTCTGTTATTGTTTTAATTTTTTTTTCTCCCTTTAACAGACAGACCAAGGTTATTTTTTTCTCAACTACATAAAATCTCAGATAAGTAAGTTAGTGTTGTCTGTAACCAAAATCCAGCTTTCTCATTGGAACTTCTTTTTCTTGCCACCTTTGAAATGATGTCTAGGTCAGTGCAGTTATGCTGGAAATGGATATAAACATGAATTCTGACTGATTTGAAAGCAGGGTACTATTCCTCACTAAAGAAATGGTTAATTAATCAAAATGCTAGAAACAGATGTCTTATTCTTTTCTAAAGATAAAAGAAAAAATAAAAAGCTTAAAATGCAGAAACAAACCAAAAGGCAAACCAATCACTTCAAACAATGATCTCCCTTCTGTATTTCACAGGTTTGAAAAACTTCATTTCTTCATTGACATCTTCCACAGATATTCGGGATCTCCTGAGCTGTTTGTCTTCAGATCTCCAGAGTTTTGTTATCAAGGTATAAAATAATAATTTTGAAATAGAAGGAGTAATCACATCACTTATCCTGCTACATGCTGACTGGCACAAGTCTGCAGGAGCTACATTGCACACCAGCAACCTGACCAGACTGCAGATTTGCATAAATACAATTTATGCATGCTGTGGAAAAAGGGAGAATTAATTGGCATACAAAAATTCCATCTGTGCAAACAACTAGAAGCATATTTCTGTGCATATATCCACTCAAGTGGTTTCAGTATCTGCTCTCATTTCATAGACACATATTATCATGGCCCCTAATAAACCAAAATTCAGAAGTAATATGTTGGTATAAATGAAGAGAACACTTCATGGTTCCTTACATCCTCAATTCACAAACTGTTGACTTTTAGCAAGTACTAAGAACTTCTAGTATAAAGTCTCTAGCTCTTGTGAAAGATTTAAGTGTGGCCATCCTGACATATGCACCTTTCAACAGATTACCAACTCTGCTACCCCTCTGCCTTCACTGATTCACAATTTGTGTCACTGTGTTGGTACTGCTGCATTTGGTTGGTTACCATAACAATTAAGTTTGGTTTGGGTGGTACTTAGAGTTTAGTGTTTCTTTTCTCCTTTCTGAAGAAGCAGAGTGAACTGTATTTACTTGGCTTAATTATTTACTCTTATTTTTTTCTTTTTAAATGAAGAATAGTACTTTGCACTTCTGTGGTGCCTTCATCTCATACAAGCCTCAGCTACCTCATGGGGTGGTATAGAGAAGATAGATAGATAGATAGATAGATAGATAGATAGATAGATAGATAGATAGATAGATAGATAGATAGATAGATAGATAGATAGATAAAGTGGGACTTTTCCTGGGGGTTCACAGTTACAGGCCATAAGACAAGAGACACAAGTTGCAACAAAGAAAATTTCCAATACATACAAAGAAAAACAAAAAAACGTTAGATTAATTAAGCATAGGAAGAGCTTACCTGGAAAGGCTGTAGAATCTTTATCCAGGAGATATTCAGAACTTGGCTGGACAAGGCCTGAACTAAGCTGACCATGCTTTGGACAAGAGATCAGAATAGGTAATGTCCAAAGGTCTCTTTCAACCTAAAATATCTTAGGATTCTAACAAGAAAAAAAATGCTTGTTTCTTTTTTCACCTTTGTATGTGGTTTGTACAGGGAAATAGTCTGCCACACTATAAGGAATTTTTTTAACCAACTTTATCATAAACCAATTTTTTTCTTTATCTGCAGCCAAGCAAGAATAAAGAGGCATTTAAAGAGCAGGCATCAGATTTCATGTTGAAATGGAACCTCCTACTGAGCAATGTAGGCAAGATTCTGACCATCAACAGGACAGACAGTTTTGGTAAATAGGATCTTTGTGACTCTAATTTGATATGCCCCATTTTGACCTGAGCTGGCAGAGGCAACAGATCCAAAAGTACCTCAAGGGGCCAACGAGAGCCAGCAATGTAGTGACAGGACAGTGGGGAATGGCTTTAGACTGGAAGAGAAAAGGTATAGGTTGGATATAAGGAAGAAATTATTTGCTGTGAGGGTGGTGAGGCACTGGAACAGGTTGCCCAGAGAAGCTGTGGATGCCCCATCCCTGGAAGTGTTCAAGGCCAGGTTGGGATGGGGCTTGGAGCAACCTGTGGAAAATGCATGGAACGGGGTTGGCATTAAATGGTCTTTAAGGTCCCTTCCAACACAAACCACTCTGTGTTTCTGTGATTCTATGATTTTAACTGACTTAAACTCATGCAACTTTTAATACAGGCATCCCTTCCCCCTGCTCCTTTCCTTCTATCACCATGTTCCTGGTAATGTGGCTGGACAGGTCAGGGAAATGAAGTGATTCATTTTTGACCAAATCAGTTCTCTGAGCAAAACTCTAGGATGAGCAGAAGGGAGGAGAGTAGGAGCACGCAGTGGATGGCAGGAAAGCCAGGACTCCCTCTTTTGGCAGAAGCTGTAGTTTGTCTGTGGGGAAACAGGGAACAGCAGCCTGAAGTGAGAGCCTCTGCTTTCCCTCCATACAAGAGCTGCACACCACATCAGAATTGGTTGATGGAGATCTGGGGCCACTAATATTCCAGACCATAAACATTCCAGACCTCTCAAGTGATAGCTCTGAGTCCCCCTGGCTGTATAATACAGCCAGAGCAGAGCCACTGCAATAACTAATTGCCAAAAAGGCAGTTAGTTCCTCTGACAACAGACACATGCTCCTTTTCTTTATGCCTTACACTGACCTAAGTGCTTGCCTAGCCAGCAGCAATCCTGTTGAAGGTATTAAACTGACTGAAAAATAGTCACTTCAATAGCTGGGTTAGTTTTCTCTCCATTTTAGGGCTCTGAGCTGTCAAACCTCTGATCCATCATACCCCAGTGCAAGGTGAATGATGGAGGGAAGGGACTGTGCTGTTGTGTTCACTCAAAAAGGTTTGAATACAAGCACGTCTTAAATCAGTCCAATCCCTACTCTAACTGCCTTTCTCTTCACTTGTAACACCTTGTGGAGGTGCCATTTCCACAGAAATGTACCATCTCCGGTGAGTTGCATCTAATCCTAAACTGTATAAATGCCTTTCAGATTTTCAAAGGAGCACCTTCGTATTTTTAACTCTTCTGTTGGATGCAACTTCATATAAATAGGCAAAGAAAACCTCATTATCTTCTTTGAAATGCCCCTTCCAAACCATACCTTCATGTGTTTGTTATTAATACATGACAAAGGGGTATGTCAAGGTTGCTGCCTTTCGTGTTCTTCAGTATTCTCACCCCACTAATGCCTGTGCTTGTGCACGTATGAGCACCCTTCTTCTGCACCAAGCTGCTGCCTTTTGCCTTCTGTTTATATTGTAAACTGTCTGGAGCAGGATCAGAGTTTATTTCTGTGTCTGCAGGGAACACAGCACAGTAGGGTCCCTCATCCATCAGCTGCTGCATTACAGTAATAGTAAAATAATCAGTCCTTTCTCCCTCTCCAGAGGAGTTCTGCACAAAACTCTCCAACGTTACATGCAATGTTTTTGGCAATGAATAAATTGAGAATGCATTCCAAGAACTGCACTGGAAGCATAATGTTTATTGAAATCCCCCATGATGATGAAATCCTCTTCCCTTTTTCCACCACAAGAAGAGTTTAATGAATTGTCTCCCTGTTCTGCAGTTGTGTTGATGGATGGGATACAATGGATGGAGCACATCTCCTGGTCTGCTGAGACTTTGTTAAACTAATTGCAAATTACATTTTCATCCATTTTATGACAGTTTTCCTACTATACTTCAATAACACTAAAATTGAATTTATTTCAAATATGAGAGAATTAAAAACACTTCTAATATTTTTCTGTGATGTTTCAATAATTTGATCATTATTATCTTCTTTCTTTACTCTTTAAGATGTTGGGTTATTTGATCTATCAGTGTCCCTTTTTTTTCTTTTTTCTATTCCTTTAGGGTACTCAGTTTTAGCAGACAGGCTGAAGCAGTTCTGTTAACAAGCCATCTGGTGTAAAAGTTCTGTGCTTTGGATCACTGCTTTCCAGAAATGTCTTAAATCTCAGCATTTCTTCAAAATATGAACTATGTAGCATCCACACAGAGGAAACACAGTTACTTAGAGAAATGTTTGTCATGTTTATCCAGTAACCAAAACTAATCTTATTTCTGACTTATCTCTTGCTTTCTAGCTTGCCACATCCAGCACACATAATATACTGGCATACTCACACCTCTGAATTTCTCCACCTCAGGTGGAGAAAAAACCATCCTGACTATAGCATTTAGGATTGACTTTCACCTTTTTCCAGCCCAGCCCCCACTTGGATGATGCCCAAGCAGCAGCTTCTCAGACACATATAACATCAAAAGAGAGTATTTTTCATTTTTAAAGCTCTATAAACTGTTGTCATTCGTATAAATTGTGATATCTCCTTGTTGATGTCCATATAAACTAATTTGTGGGATGCAGAGGTTATAAATTGATTGATGAATTCCTGTGCAGATTTATGGCATGGAAGAAGATCTACTTTTTATTGTAAGGGCTTGCAACCAAGGTATGATTCAAAAGTCAATGGCCTCAGTGAGTCTCTTGGCTTTTACCAGTTATGGTCCAAGCTGTAGGGTGGCCATTGAATGTCATAGATTCAACAGAGATGTCTGGAGGAGGTTTTGCTTGGGAAGAGGTGGAATGATTTATCTGTCTGAGGTGACAATGGGGATTATATGAGGTTATTGATAAGCCCTGTAGTAGAAGTGAATGTGGAAGAAAAACTTGAACAGAAAAGTGAATGAACACAACTTTCCTCTCTAGTTAAATAAGGCAGAAAATTTTTGCTTATGTTTAAAATTTGCACTGGTGCCTATTTTTCTGGGATATTTGGAAGTACATCATTTTGTGAGTACAGTCAAATGCTAGTCCATTACCCTGTCTAGCCTATTACTATAGTGAAGTACTTCAAAATAGAGCACATCATTATGATAAGCAAATGAAGAAGGTGTCATAACTATCTTTGTTTCTCTTTAAACCTAGGATCCTGGCTTTTGTTGAATATGCTACTTGTTGATTTTGCGGCTCACATTTTCCAGTCCTATATAGAAGAGGAGAAGGAAGAAGGAAATACCTTAGTTGCAAAGCAAAATGAGGTCCCTGTTCTGTGTGTTTATGAGCCCAGCCATCTCTCAGCCTCTTTTGCAGATGAGGAACCTCAAGCCAATGCTCCACAGGCAGCTCTTGTGATGCAGAATCAGAATAACTTTGGATTAAGCAATGCTTTCCAGAGTTCTGAGTTGTTTGGTGAACACAGCAACTGTCAGCAAGGTGAAATTACATTAACTTTAAAGAAAATTATGGCAAAAGGTTATAAATTAGGTAAATTAGGACAGGCTGGGAGGTGTGTGGCTGAATGGGGGGTTTTATGCATGTAAAGTAGAACTAATGAGATCCAAGTTTGCATGGAGCTGTGTCCAATGTCACTGAAACCTCAAGCCACAGAGCATCCTCCACGTCCTGTCCCCACCCCACGATCCTATCAAGGGATTGGAATCTCAGGTTCCTGGTTCTTTCCTGAGGTTTCCAGCAGACCTCTGGAGCTCCTTCTGATTCCCCAAGTGCTGTCTAAGGAAGAGAAGTGCTGTTCTGGTGGGCTGGGAGCAGGCCATGGGCTAGCTGTCAAATCCATACAGACTGCACGTATTTATTGATCAAAAAAGAGAGAGCACAGTGTGGTCTTTCCTCACTTTTGGAAGCACTGAGAGGCTCCCTTCCCTTATCTTCCCTTATCTGTTACTTTTATCAAAAGATAAGAAATATCTTCAGAAATATGAAATCCTTGAGACCTTTCTGCTCTACCAGATTTTCTTGCAGTCAGTCCACTGCTCCAAACTTACTAGCTTAAGGCAGAAAACGAGAGAGACTCTAAGTCTTCCAGAATTCAAGGCTAAAGTACAAGAACACATGGAAACATGGATCAAGCCTCTGTGGTTAATGCAAGTGATGAATTAGACATTCAGCTATTTTCATATTTATTTCTCTTCCATGCAGTAAGAGCACTTGTCTTACATCTCAGAGAACATTGTGTTTTCCAGAAAACTGTGAAAGACAAATGTTAATGGCACCAAAACTCTCAGGAAAATTATGTTTTTGTGGTGACACTACTATAGTTATTTTATTCCCAAGAGGTATACAGTTTCCATACACTAACACAGGAGTGGAAATTGACTGGTTTAAAAACATCTTTATTAGTTATAAAGACCTTTAGAGGATCCTAATTTTTTAAATATAAGATATACTAAGACTAGTTCAGCAAAGAAAATTGGAGGGGAGAAAGCAGCCACACAGGAGACAAACTAAGAATGATTTATACCTGTGATAGGCACATTTCATAACTTTTGTTATTTTTCAAATGTAAAACAATGAGCCATCCTGCCATACCAGCTTTATGTCAAAACATAAACTGTGGTAGGTGCTGACAATTTGCAAGAGAGCTGTAAATTACCGATGGTCAGAAATGAGGAAATAAGACACTAGAAATTTTATTCAATATCTGCCCATTTCCTGTGCTCTTCACTGTGCTGCCTTTTGTATGGTCTGTGCCCATTGCAATGCTTTTTGCAGGGGTCATCAGACAGGGGCTTGGCCCAGGTTTGGTTTGTGTAGGTGATGTGCTTATAAATATGTGTATCAGTTTTGCATTTTTTGTACCTGATCACAAGAACAGAGCAAGGCTGATTAGAGTGAGGGATGAGGAATCATCCCTTTCAGAATAAGAGAGATAGGGTGTAAAATGTGAAATGAGGAGTATAAGGACTTAGGAGAAGGTGTGGATGAGGGAAGGACACAGTGAATGATTGAGAAAGTGTAGAAGTTTAGAGATTAAAGAACCCACCAGGTGATGGATCCTACCAGTCCATGTGCAAGATGCTGATAACTGGGATGAAAAAGAGATTCTAGTAAGCACCTGTTATGTAATGGTTCAAGTGCTTACAGTTTGTGATGGAGTTGAAAAATTTGAACCTGCAGCTCAAAAGGGCTTCAGGAGCTGTGAGGGAGTGAGTGAGCACTTCTGCCCACTCATGTTCTTCAGAGGGATGGTAGCTCCCACCTGGACCATTGCAGACTCTTTCTTTTGTCTATCAACACTCATGCCACAGGTTGCTGAAAAACACAGTTGCCAAAATCATCTCTATCACCCATCAATGTGTTTGTATTGTCATCTCTGTAGATGGTCTGACATGAGGATCCCCTTGCATGAGGATTTTTGTTCTGTGACTTTTGATCACCAAAAATCATCATCATGCTTCCAAGGAACCATCTGTCCCTGCTCTTGACTAATCCCCCTTTGGCCACAGCCCATTCTGTTGGGTATCTAAAGCCTCAGCAGCCATAGCAGCATCCACCAGCCACACTGCTGTTTCCTGGACCACATTTCTGCTGCCTGACATATTGCTCAGGTTTATTTCATAATTTTTGCTTTTAATTCCTTCACCTCAGGCAGGCTTGGCAGCTTTCTGCAACCCAGTGCTTTTCATCAGTTCCCATCCTCCCCTCCATCCATTGCCAGCACCACCTAACCTCCATAGCTTTTTAATCTTGTTCCACAAGGCATTTCTGTGCCTTCTCTACAGCCTGTTATGCCGTGGAAAGAAAGAAATCTGTTCATTGCACCTCCACACTCAGCTCATGGAAATCAGTGCTAACCACTCAGTCTTGCTATGAAACCTTGGAAAAATGTGAGGGAGGACTGGTAACAGAAATGAGAAAAGAATCTCCCAACCTTACCCTGCTATCAGCAGCACCAATATGTGTGGCTTAGCAGATCCCTTCATGATCTTTTAGCTGTCACCTTCATTCTTCCGCTTCCTTCTCCATCTGTTTCTGGTCTTCCATTCCTAGTTGATGCTGAATATAAATTAGACTCCTCAGCAGAGGGACCATTTTTTCCCATTTATTTCGAACAGCGCAGTACATTTATGAATCTTATCTTTAAATATCGTTTAAATAGTTAACACATAGAATTAATAAATAGAGTTAATACTCTTGAAGACAGAATGCATTTCAAGTTGGTGCCATCTCCTGAGGAAAACATTGGTTTTATATGAAAAAAATGTAGAGGGCAGGGAGCAAGGCAGTAGATTTGTACACACTGGCTTAGTGGGGAAGTGTGGCAGATGAAATGCTACAGAGCCAAACACACATAGTATGAACTCAGAATCGTTGAAACCGGTGGCAGTAACAGAGATGCTCTGAACAAGTCATAATCTATAAAAGTGCAGCTCAGAGAGCATTGGCCAGATCTTTATTCCTTGTCACAGAGCTTGTAGTTGCTTTCTCTCAGCACGAATAGCATTTTTTTCATCTAGAAAATCCCATTCTAGGCTTCTGCTTTTGGTTCACTTGTTACCAAATTAAAATCCTATTAAACTGCACACCTGCAGTGGGTTTATCTCCAGAGCACTGTGCTGTAGCTTTAAATCCAATTCCACACCTTCGTAACACACAATATACTGCAAATCAGGGCACGAAGAGACTGAGGATATGCTATCCCTAGCTCTGTTGGCAGAGAGCAAATCAAACACTTTGATTTGTTAAAAAAAAAGAGAAAAAAATAGGACAGAGTTAACTACCTGACTTATAGGAATGGTAAGTGTTCATCTGAGTGGTCTGTATAAACCAGGATACAGAGATCAAGTGAAATCGTTAACTAAAATGATCAAAAAATGAGAGTGAAATCATGACCCTGATTGAATTCAGTGTCAAAACTTCTGCTGATGTTAAGAAAGCCAGAATTTCAGCATGAAAAAGCAGTCCCCATCAGGAGAGAGGCAGACTGAGACTATTTATTTTGAAAATGAATAGAAGGGCTTACAGCTGACACACAAAGTGTGAGAAGGGTGAGTGACATATTCAGACTTGATATGCCCTTCTGTCAGACCTTTGCCATCCTATGATGAAACCCAATGTGTGCTTCCTCTTGTTGGGTTTATTTGATGTAAAATAAGGCTGGGTGTCTATAAAATACCTCAGGTTCAGCAAGTAAGAATAGAGATTATTTTGTTCAATGAAGGGAGAAACAAATGATTTACAATTCCTACAGTCAAAATATTTCCATGTTTGTTTTCTAATTTTCAGTACATCCAGGTAATTTAGGAAGAGAAAATTATTATATCATGTACTAAGTTGGATCTCCAAGTTGGAAAGGAAACATTTCTTACTCAAAAAGATGAACTGATATTTCTTTGCTTCCGATGAACAGCGAATCTTCAGAGAGAAAACCATCCTGACTATAGCATTCTATATGCTACATCATTCTTACTTTTTGAAAAAACTTTCAGAAATACTGTTTTCATTCTCTTAAACCTAAGATCTTTGTTTTTTAAAAATACTAAATGCAAAACTGGACTAGCAATGCAGTTATTTTTAATTGTCATGTGATTTGATTTAGACTATTTTAATAAATCTTCAGAAGATAAAGGTGAAGTACTTGTGGCTTGGTTTTATGTATTTCTTGTATTTTTCTGTTGTCAGTAAAGCTGCAGACCTACCTGAGGTAATTATGGTACATTTATCTGGAAGCTACAGCATAAATGAATGACTGTGTTAATGCTGCCTTGTGTCTATGGTGTTTAATTTAAAATTCATATTGATTGAATATAAAACCTAGCACTAATTTCTGTCTTGAGAAATTCCTGCTTTGTTTCCCGTTTCTTCAGGATATGAGAGTCAATATCTCACATATAATTCTATTAACTGAAATAAAATAGACTGTATATAATGTTACCCTTTTATTATGTTCCAAACTAGGTTGTTTGGACTTGTTCTGTAAGTAAAGTACAAGCAAAGATGTTTATAAAGAGAAACCCCGGCATAAATTCATATAAAATTGTAAATACAAGCTATGAGATTTGTATCTTGCATGCATCAGATTGTGTGAGGAAATTCCCTGAAACACCAGGGAAATGGGAGGTTTAAGTATTTTTGAAGAGCATGCCTGCAGTGAGTTGTCTGTGCCTGGTTGCTATTTCAAGAAGGGACAACTGCTTTGGTATTTTAAGAAGGGACATATCCTGAATCAGAGAAAAGCACTTGTCAGGAGCTTGGGAAGCTTTTTCACTCATTTTAGGTTTGCAAATTTACATTGATTTTTCACTTGTATCTCCATTCTTCTGTCTCAGCTCAAGCACTGAAGTGAGAATCGATTTTCAAAAGTGTGGTATTGCAGCAGATGTTGACAGGGCCATGTGCTAAAGGAAAAGGTAGTGAAATGTATTCAGTTCTGCAGATAAGATTAAGAGTTTGGTGCCAAAACTACATTTTCTTGGGAAGTATCTTCAAAATCAGAAAAACTGATTTGAGTCTTAAGGCCCATTATACCCATTTCCACTATTCCTCAGGTTTTTATGGTGAAGGAAAAATACAGTACAGGGAGTGTAGAAAAAAAATATAAGCTAAAAATACTCAGTGTTCTCCAGTCCACTTTTGTTTATTAGAGTTTAGATTATAGATTAGATATACCTGCCCTCATGGCACAATTAAGCAGAAGTTGTATCAGTAGACTGATCTTGGAATCTGTTCTTCACAGATATGAAAAAGTAAGATCTGTTAGATGTACCTGAGAACCTTTTGACAGGCAAAGGCTTCTGTGAGGTTCACTCTTCCCTGTCTCCTATTGAACCTGTGTTCCTTAAATAATTGGCATGAATGCAAAGAAAATTTACAAGCGTATGTTTTAAAGAATTACAGCTTTGCATTTTCATATTGAAGGGGTCTACTGCCAAGAAAGGAACTGGACGCACATGTGCCTTTATTAAGTTGGGCTATTGATATAAACTCATATACATGCAAATCTTTGCCTAATTAAAACCTCGCCAGGAAAACGTTTAGTAGCAGCTCCATGTATTTGCATATCAAAACCACATCTTTGCAAGCACCAAACTAACGCTGCCTGCCATCTTGGGGTCTTGCTGTGACTTGACCCCGGTGCCCAAACTCAGCTTTCCCTGCAACGGGAGTGTGCACATGGACACTCTCCCTCGTGGATTCTCTCTTTTTTAATAAACGGACCGCCTCCGCCCGGACAGCTCCATCTTCTTGGGCTTATGGTGTGCGCAGAGAACTTACTACGGGAGATACCCGCTGGACCGCGCACCTGAGCCGGGGGCTCCAGCAGTTTCCCCAGGAGACAGGCAGGGTAAGCGGGCAGTGAGCCCCGCGCGGGCTGGGAACGGCGAGGGGCCCGGCGAGCTGCGCGCCCGGCGCGCCCCGTGCGCGGGAGGCTGTGCCGGGGGTCCCTGGCACGGCCCGGGCTGGGACCGGAC
>VZRX01015738.1:430302-488772 GCA_013398075.1 Notiomystis cincta | reverse complement strand
ACCGAGGAGGCGCTGCCCGCGCTGCTGGAGGAGGCGGGCGGCCTCTGGAAGCAGAGCTACCCGGCCTCGGCGTACCGGGAGGATGCGGCGCTGGGCTCCGGGCCGGCGGCGCGGCGGCCGGGGCAGGGGGCCGCCCCCTCCAGGATGTTCTCCTACCGGCGGGAGGGCGGCGGGGCGCCGGGACGCGCCGGGACCGCCCGCTTCCTCGCCCGCCACAACACCTGGGGCTTCCTGGCGACGCGGGCCGCCCGAGGAAAGGTACGGCGCCCGCACCGCGCAGGGAGCAGCGCTAACTCTGGAGGAGAAATCGTGCTCGGAGCGCAGGGAGGGAGGATGCACGCTAAAAACCGCACCAGAGGGACACCAAAAAAAGCAAAATCTCTAGGCCAGAAGGCAGAGCTGCATCGCGGGGTTTGGAGAGGGGCTGTTTCAGGAGGATGAGGAAGAGGAGAGCCTGCTGGGCTACCCCAAAATCTGCCTGTCCGTCCAGCTATACCAGCTGAAAGGACGACAACATTAAACAAAATAGCTGGTCTGTACCGGAGGATTGGGGTCATTATTTTTTCCAGCTTTAAAATATTTCCTTTTTTAAAGTGAAACGTTTTGAGTGAAACGGGATGAGACACATCATCCAGTACCACTCAGACAAAAGGGAAAAAAGAGAAATCAAAAAACAAACAAAACAAAACAAACCCCAACAACAACAACAACAAAGAAAAAAAAGACATTCTTAACTTTCTGTTGAAAGTATTCACAGATGAATTAGCCTACAATTTTAAATTAAATTTAGAAGCACTTAAGTCTTCATAAAGCTTGGCCGAGTTAGTGGCAGTTAATGTTATTGTGAAATACAAAGTAACAGATTGAAAAAGATACTATTAAATGAATATGTACATAGACAGAAGAGGCCTGTAATTCTACATCAGCTTTTGGAAATCCTATTAAACCATATGATCGTAACTCTTGGTTTATGCTCTCGCCAGAAACCCTCAGTGGAATTACCATAATATAGCCTGCAGTTATCTGCCTCCAGACAGAACACAGAAGTAATACAGAAAAATCTGATTCATAATGAAATTTGAAATTCGAGGGGTGGTGTTTACTGCTTTGAATGCTGAACTGTCCTTCCTGTGATCACAATTATTTTTGAGAATCCAGAGTAACATTAACCTTGCGTGACAGACAGAGTACTTCAAGCAATGGGAACATGTCCTGTGATATTACTGAGAGCTTTTTTTTTCTAATTGTACCTCTTAATAATAAACAAGTGTTCTTATTTTCTAAGTTATGTAATATCATTAAAGCATTACTTCTAAGGAAAGACAACAAAGACCATTTATAAGCACTATAAGCATTAAAATTTTAAAGGCATGTAAACATTAAAAATCAGAAAGCATGCTACTCAGGTAACAACATCATCCAGGGTTTACTTATTAACTATTCATGTTTAATTTGATTTTGTTGTAAAAGATTTAATGTACTGACAGATAATTTTACTGTTTAATATCTAATAGACCATGAGGAAAAAAAATCTGAGGACCTGAAAAAATAAGGAGTAATTAATTGAATATCAATCATTGCTATTTATAATGGGATGAAAAGCATAGTAGGAGTATACATTATTCTGAAGTATATTAATGAGTGTCACTACTGGGCAAGGACATTTTTCATGCATTACAACCACTGTATGTACACAAGTCAGTGTATGGGAGAAAATCTTTTTGAAAACTTGGCTCTTTAGTGTCCCTTCTCTGCCATGGGAGGAGGTTTTACTTTGGCTGGCTTGGTAGTTGAGACACTCCCCTGATCTGGTGTTCCTGCCCAAGAAGCTGAGCTGATGTCCAGTTTGACTTCAAATACAATTCTAGCTCAAATGCTTTCTTTTTTGTTTTTGCAAACCAATGCAATCACATTGCAAGTCAAAACCAAAATAGGAGGCAGTATTAGAGTAAAAACCAGGCTGAATCAAGGCTGAATTAGGCTCTATATCCTTTTGGGCTTGAGGAAAGGTACCAGCAGTGGTTTAGAGTAAATATTTCCTGACACTAATGACAGGAAAAAAGTTATTCATGCACTTAAACATTTTTAATTTGGTAGTGCCTTTAAGCTTAGTAGAAGAGAAAATGTTCTCTATTGTGTCCTGGACAGGACTAGAGAAAAGAAATAGAGGAGAGATCTGTTTTCATAGAAGCATGACAGATCTAATTTAGAGGAGATAGATCTAATTTAGAAGAAATGCTGTCTCATGATGACAACAGAAAGTGGGGGCAATGGGGCTGGCTGTTCTCTCTGCTAGAGCCCTTGAGGGAACCCCCCACACTGAAAATGGTCTATGTGCAAAGATGTAACCAGTTGCTTGTTTGGATTTTGCAGATCCAAGGTATGCCCTACGGTAACTGTTTACTGCTCAGCGATGGTCCCGTCAATAACAGCACTGGAATCCCGTTCTTTTACGTGACACCCAAGGATAACACTGTGACAGATCTTCTGAAGAACCCCATGGCTTCTCTGACCCTGCCAGAGGCAGATGGAAATTTCTGCAGGTAACAGTTTTATCTGCCTCCTACCACCTTCAGTGAGTGAAAAGAGAGCAGAGACCTCAGAACAGAATGCTGGGTCCCCACCTTCAATGTCCTGCATTTATTTTTGACTTTCACAATCAGCTATATGCTCCTTCCTGTGTGTTTTTTGGTTGGTTGGTTGGTTGGTTGGTTGGTTGGTTGGTTGGTTGGTTGGTGGTTTTTTGCAGTAAGTTGCCCTGGTAAAAGCACAGTAGAGAAAAGCAGAGGTATCACTGAAGGATATTGTAGCATCAACAGCTGGAATGGCTTTCAGCTTGAACATTAACATACTTAAATTTTAATTTTTTCTTGGAGGTGCCTACATAAAATCTAGGTGTTCCAGATCCTATAATAGTCTATAGTGATCTAGTCAATAAAATCCATAAAGTTTCAGAGGCTATCCAATTCACAGTAAACAGGCATCTTTGCTCTGTGAACAACTCTGGAGACCCTGCTGAAGGCCTTGACAGGGCTCCAGCTCTCTGGGTTCTGTAAGAGGATCTGAGGCTCTCAGTTCACAAGTTATATGCACACAGTCTGATTTCCACCTCTTCAGAGAATATGATTGAATATGATATCCTTTCAAATTTTTTACACCTTGTATATCACAGTCAGTAAATGACACCTCAAATAAAGAAAGCCACATCTGAAGTTTACCAATGTACATCCAGTCCCAGGTTCTTCTCTCCAGAAACAGCAGTGAGCTGACTTCATCTTAATCATATCTTAGGATCTTAGAATGACAGAATGGTTTCTGTTGGAAGAAACCTTAAGGGCCATCTAAGTCCAACTCCCCTGCCATGGGCAGGGACACCTTCCACTACACCAGGATGCTCAAAGCCACATCCAGCATGGCCTTGAACACTTCCAGGGATGGAGCATCCACAGCTTCTCTGGACAACCTGTTTCAGGGTCTCCTCACCCTCACAGCAAAGAATTTCTTCCTAACATCTAATCAAAACTTACTCTCTTTTAGTTCAAATCCATTGTCCCATTGTCCTGTCACTACATGCCCTTGTGAGAAGCCCCTCCCCAGCTCTCTTGCAGGCTCCCTTTAAGTACTGGAAGTCTGCTTATAAGGTCTCCCTGGAGCCTTCTCCAGGCTGAACAACTCCAACTGCTCAAGCTGTCTTTGTAGAAAGGGTGCTCCAACCCTATCATCTTCATGGCCTCTGGACTCACTCCAACAGGTCCATTTCATTCCTTGCTTATAATGAATAACTTCAGATCCCCAAAGCTTTACCTGTGTAAAATGTACGTATGTAACCTCAAAGATTCATGTTTCCCTTCCATTCTTATCTCCTTGAAAAAGACATATCTCTACCATATGTTTGTTTACAGTCAATCTTGTGGCAGACTTGGCTGGGTCAGCCTTGTGTGAAGTGTTATTTACGAAGGCCTCTTTACGTGACGAGGTACATGACACTGAAATTGTGTCAGACAGGACTCCGCTACTAAAGCAGGTCTTAGCTGACGTTCCAAGGAGAGAGAGAGGGAACTGGTAAGAACAGACTCCTTCAGAAAGAAATGGCATTAACAGTTTTTATTCCAACTTGAGGTCCTCTTTGGGGAAAGAGAGGTTTTATCTTAAGAGCAGATTTCCCCAACTTGAGTATCATCCCACCTCTCAAGCCTACCAGCTGAGAAGAACCCTGGGAAAAACAGGAGTGGCAAATATAAAGCATTACTGTTACACTTGTCTGTATTTGTCTTCAGAATATATTGTTTTCTAGAGAGTTATATGGTGGAAAAATGAAATGTTTCTTGGTCTGAAGCAGTACAAGTAAATTCAGGCTGACATCCTACTCCCAAGGAATGGAAATCATGGCTTCCTCTTACAATATCAAACACCTAATAGGAAACTTCCATCACCAGCATTTGTTAAGGTAATTAAGTTTTGAATGCTTGAGGAGGTCACTGAAGTAGTAAAGTTAACACTGGAATGGTTCTGCTTGTTGCTTAAATATTTTCATTAAATATTTTGGATTAATCATTTAGAAAATAAATATATCCATTCTTTCATTGCAGGCTTAATGGTGTTTATTCCTGCTTTCTAAGCTTTTTCATTCAGTCTAATAGTAAACTTACTATGCAGACCAAGTGCTTAAAAATTTATTTTAAGTCCTATGTCCTACTACCCAGTGCCCTATTTTCATAGGCCCAAGACTCAGAGCAGTTTCCATTGATGATAAGTAGTAGTGTTGAGCACTTCTGAAAACCACACACCCACTTAGGCACTTAAGTGTGGCCTTTGATCCCTAACTTTAAACAGCCACTCTTGAAAGTCTTTGCCTTTTATGGCTTAGCAACATCACTGCCTGATTTACCTGTTTGGGAAGTGCCAATTCACCAACAAAAGAGAAATGCTGCATTATTTATATAGAAATATGAAATCCATATATATCACAAACCTCTGAGGATATTTATTTAATGTCTTTTTCTTACATCACTATTAATTTTCAAACCTTTACCCTTTTGATCAGTATGCCAGATATTTGCTGCTGCTTGTTTTGCGGCCAGGGCAACCTGGATTCTGTCACCTGACTCTCTAGTCCCCTCTGCAGCCTGAGACTGTGCTCTCTGGTGAGAAGAGCTCTCTGGGCACCGCCAAGAAGCTAAACCTGGATTTCTAAAACAGCTTGGGCCAACCTAATTACCATTTGCCACAACCCTACTCTCCCTCCCTACCACCAGTCATGTGCTACCCTGCCCCCATCCGTTCCGGGCTTTGCCTCAGCCTGAGCAGGAACATAAATGTGAAGAAAATTACCCTGACAGCGAGAATAAGGTTTTCTGCCGATCCTTCTTCCTTCCAGCCTGTGGCCAGTACTGCTCCTGGCCAGGCAATCCCACCCCCTCCCTCCAGCTGACCATATGGTGGGCCTATTTTAGCTCAGTAACCCAGCAGAAACCTCTTGGGGGATTTTTTCTGGATGAGATTTCTACTGGCTTAGTAACTCGAAACAGTTCCTCAAGAGCCAGAGAAGAGCAAAAGAGAAGGGAAGGGAAAAGAGGAAGTGAAGGAAAATAGGATATCCTCATCTTAGCATGTAACCATAATCCAAATATTGAGCTTACTACTGAATGAGTACACAGATTCAGTTTGATCAATGCTCCATTGATTTTGTTTTCACCTTCAGTTTCTTTTTCATTATTTCTGAAGTTCTCATCTGGAACAGATGTTGGTTGGCATTAGTGCAAAGGACAAGCAATGCAGACAATGAAAATTAGGGTCTTTACTAGAGCTACAGTTTTTGTTTTTGATGATATGAAAATGTGTGTAGGCTTTGATGCTGTCTCACAGCAAGGACTGGTATGGGCACTGGACTTTACCTTTCTTCCCTTCCCCTATAACCAGGGTCAGAAATGAATGTATGTTTTAAACTAGGGATCCATGAGTGATTTTGCATTTAAAAGTAGCAACACCTAAAACTGCACCCCACTGTTACCCCACAGAAAAGGCCTCTGCGGGGAGCATGAAACTGAAGAAAACAACAAGGTGTGCAGGCCCTGCTGCCAGTGCTTGGGGTGACCTGTCCCCACATTTAGGGTGCACTTGACCTGCTGAGATAGCCTGGCTGTGCCATGCAAACAGCACACAGCATCCTCAGTGCAGAGCTTCCTGTGGTGGCTCGAGTTTGGTACAGCAAAAGTCTTTTTTACTAGCACTATATGAGAGGCAAGACCTTTCACTCTGTGAGACCTCAGGTCCTGCTAATATTAAAATGGTATCTATGAGATTTTCTTTGCAAAGGAAAGTGTCATTCCTGTCAGACATTCTCTTCAAGTGCATCGTTAATTGCTTTGGCTTCAAAATAATTATGCAAAATAGCCAAATGAATAACGTTCTACGTGAGAAAGTTCATGTCCTTGTATGCCAGCAATGCATTTGTAGCTTGTTTTCATGTGGAACTTTATTAGAATTCCATTATTAACCTACTCTGAGTTGCAAGAATGAAAATAAATGTGAAAGCTGATCAGTGCCTGTAGCCAATGCTCCTGGGAGTATTTGGCACTCTCCTGAAAAATGCTTCTGACCTATTGCACGTAAAAGAAATCTCTGGCCTTTAGAAAGAAAACATAGCTGACATTTCAATGTCTTCGTGTACCTAATGAGTTTCAAGTGACTTGTGTACACCAATTTGATATTAAATTTATTTAGTAGCAAATTCCATTTGTTTTGTTTCAGAACAGACTCAAGTTCCAAACCTTGACAATAAATATTTTCCCTTTCAAGGATGTGAGGAATACAGACTGGCCTTTATGGTGCTCCAGCCTCAATATTTAATCAGTTGGAGAGAAAATTTGAAAACCCTAAACTAACAAGAAAAATAACATTTAATATTGGAAGAAAGAGAGCTGCAACACATCTGACTAGGCACTAATTGCAAGACATTTTAGTATGCCAGCTACAGTCTGGATTCCTCATCTCTGACCTAGAGATTGCCATTTCCCAGAGGGAGACGGGCTGCCCCTCTCTGAGAAGGCTCTGATGGCCAGGATATAGACAGCATTTGTTAGCAACTACACAGCATTTTATCTGAAGGCTGATAAATGGATAATAGAAGCAAGAAAAATTAAATGGTTCAGGGATATAAATAGACTAAGCTGGTATGTCTATGCCACTGACAAGCTGAAAAGATTGAGTCCCATTCTTGCAGCTTTCAGAGGGAGCAAGACCAAGCCCGACATTAAAGAATAGAGCAGCTATTGTTCTAAACACATTTCCCAACACACAGGCTGCTCAGAGGATTCCTGTTTCCAAGTAAGCTCCTGAGTCTGCCTCATTACAGCTGCAGCCTGGAAAACAGGCAATTAATTTTAAACATGTGTCACCTCCTTGACATCAGGTTCAGCACAGTTACAGGAACACACTGCAGCTTTCTCAGAGAAGGAGCAGATACACGGCTGCCATGAACTGGTTTTCATACAAGGCAAAAGCAGCAAGCTTTGGGGTCAGTCCACCTTTGTTTTTATCCTGCTGTTAGTTTGAAGGATGGTGTTTCAAATCCACACTGCAGATCGTGAGTGATTGTCATGAATTCAGACTCCCCTTCTGATTTCTGATCTCTACCAGGGGTAGAGACTCCATCAGAGCCATTTTACCCGCCATGGTCATCTGGTGCTCGAGGCAGCAGATTGGCATGATCAGGCAGATATCTTCAGTGGATATAAACTGGCTCCACAGGTTTCCTAAATGTGGCACGGAAAATGTTGATGGGAAGTGCTGACCCATCAATCCATGGGAAGAGGAGAGGAATTTTGTGGGTCTGGGTTCCTGCTGTGTGGTAGATTGGCAGCATGCACAAACATCCAGCTTCATTCCCTGGGCAATCCTGAGGGACAATAAGCCTGCCATGGGTGGAAGGCACAACCTTTGAGATATCATATGGCCACTCAACACATAACTACTGCTGGGTTTGTAGAGTCACTGCTGTTAATACATGGATTAAGGTAACAAAGAAATCTGGTACTGTACCTTCACACAAAGAGCAATTACACATGCAGAAGACAAAGGCTGAACTCAGACATCCATCAGTTTTTGAGATCCACCTCCTGATTCTGTGGCACAGACATATTTCTAGTTCTGGTATTTATATTGGCCTTTTTTAGTCATATGCAAATAATTATGTCAGTAGTTGTTCCTGAAAAATCTGTATTTAAAAAAATCATGAAGATACCAAATTAGAAAGTCAAACATGAAACCTACTATCATCATGACCCAATGCACACAAAACAGCTCTAAATTACTATTTTTTCCTGTATTCTTAAATAACCAACTTCCTAAAATCCCTTTCTAGTGAAACAGTGTTTCTCTGACTGTTTACAAAAACAGTTGATGTTGTGATTCTTTTTTTTTCTCTATGAATTGTCTATGGTTAAACTATATAAAAGCTTCCTGTCTGAAACACAGAGTTCAGCTGAAGAAATGCATTGTCAATGTTAATGGAGACAGGCAAACAGACTGGCTTCATGTAACACATTGCAATTAAAACATTTTAGGAAGGATTATCTTCTAGAAAAAGTGAAATTATTTAAAACATTAAAACACATATACTATGAGCACAGGCTCACTTAGATGAATAGAATACGCACTGCATCAATAATACACTTTAGCTCCCTGACTTGACTTCACATTCAGAACAGAAGACTTCTTCCAAAAGCAAAGATTTTCTAACTATTTTTGTTGGCTCCCAAACACAGCTGATAAAGAAATTCTTGTCAAAATCAGAGCAGGGCAGAACTGCCCAGCCATATCCGGTTGAAGGCCAGCAACAGCTTTTCAGATTATGAAATTGCTTTCAGTGGAGATTTTGTTTGACGTCCATGCCATGCAGATTAGCAGCACCAATACATTCTTTCTGTTTCAGAGACTCTGGTTGTTAGTGGTGAACAAATGAAATGAATGAGGAGAGTGAGTTACTTTTCAAAATTAATCACATTTATTAATCAAAATTATATGCACTTTACAGTAATTCTCTAAGGACAGGTCATTCCCTCCCTTCCTTTCTGTAGCTTTCAGGGGACAAAAATCCTACAATGCATTTTATGTAGAAAATAACTCTGCCTTTCCACCTTGTGCCCGGTTTGGGGCTATGTGAAGAGGAGCCCTGTGCAGGGTGTGACAGAGTCACCTACCTTGCATCCATGGGAGGTGACAGGGATGAGCTGTGTCAGCAGCCAATCTCCACTTCCTAATTACATGGCTTTTCACAACTGCTACCATTATAGGGGAGCTTAAATGTGTGGAGGCAGTCATTGCCCTTATGCCATTCATGAGCTGTGTGCTTTAAAGGAGAAAAAAAAATGTAGGAAAACTGTTCTCTGGGGCTTTCTTCTTGGCTCTCTGTCTCTTCTTTTCTGCAGTAGGAGAAAGCTCTTTCCCAACTTCTTTTGTCTTCAGCTCTGAACAACTAGAGGGATAAGAGCAGTGCTTTCTCACACAGCAGTGAGAAATGTGTTCAGGGGACATTTGTGTATCCTCCCAGGGGGGATGGAAGGTCTTATTTCCTCAGGGAGTGGAAGAGAAGGATGTCCTTTGTGGGACAAGGAGGCTGGGGAAGAAGAAAAAGAGAGGGATTCCTCTGCACAAACCCCTGCTTCCACACCCAGACACTGGACAGTGTGGACATCTTCCTGCCTTTCTCCTGCCAGTTCCTTCTTGGGAGTACCTGGCTTTCCTTCCCAAGTGCCTTCCAAACCCTTAATTTGCTTTTCCTGTTGATATTTGGCAGATCAGTGTACCTCACTAATGGATTGCAGAGCCTGAGAATGAAGACAATAATCAGGGATAGTTTGGTCAGAAACCAGGAGACAGAGCATCATCAGTCAAAGCAGAGATCTCCACTGTGAAAGGGAATCCTAACCAAGTCCCAACATCATCTTATGTGCCAATATAACCACAGCAACCTGAAGTATAGGTTCATAACACCTGGACTTGGATAGCTGCCCTATAAGAACCTTCTAATTAAACTCCAAGAGATGGCTAGTGTAGTAAACAATTTAATGAGTAGGTGGCACTCTTTACTCTGAACCACTCTTGAACCACGACCCAGATATTGCGGAAGTGTTGCATAGTAAAATAAGTGGGACATGTTCATTAGCACTGGGCTTTGCAGCATTGCATCTCTGTTGGGAAATATTTTTCACTTGCATGCAGGCCTCTCCTTAAGCTCAGTAAAGCTTTGTAAGTGATGTCATCTCACACACTTGGAAGAAAACTGCCTGGACTGGGTCAAACTCTGCAGACCTACTTTGCTCACTATAAGCACAGGAACAGGAACAATCACTTCATCTCTCTTCACAGATCAGATGAATAATTAAGATGATCTCTCTTAATGCACTGTTTTCTTATAAAATGCATAAACTGAATCTTCTTCCATTTTAATCTGGCCTTCTTAATTTTCTGCAACAAAGTGTATGTATTTTAAATAAGCATGAAAAAAAAAAGAATGTGTTCCCTATTGCTTGGTCTTCTTTCACAGTTACCTGCTTTCTCTTCCCCTCAGTTCATATTTTACTGTAGCATTCATGAAGTCCTCTCCATGGAGACAGAGGGCTTGATTCCAGTAAAGACAAACCACCTGAGAAACCACCTTGGGTTTCCTCAACAGAGTAGCAGTGTCACTGTCCCTACCCCTACTCTGCCTCCCCCTCACACCCAGTCAGCAGCACACAAATGTTACATAAAGCCACTCCTCTGCATCTACTTGTTCTTGTGCCAGCAAAGATGAAAGGAACTCAGGGACTGAGAGCTGAGTATGTATTTATACAGAAGCAAGAAATGTCTGGTGAATGCATGATTAGACCTCTATAGATGCAAGTGAGGAATGTTTTGGTAAATATATCTATTAATCCCTGATATCCCTTTATTATTTTTAGTAAAAAATGACATAAATCCCTGACTGTATCACCTTACTCCAAGGAAGCAAATCCTGCATTTCCATTAGTTGCACTGGCAATAACACTGAAAACTCAAGACCCATTCACAACATTTAGAAATGGTAGCTGTAAGTTTAGTGGGGTTTGATGGTTTAAGAAGTATAAAAGTAATCAAACATCACTAGGGAAATACTGTGCCACAAAAAAAAAGATGCAGAAACAGATTCACTTCAGAATATGAAGGGTTCCTTTGAAAAAGAAAATACTAATGCTAATTTGAGATTACAATACAAGGTTCCTAATCTGAAACAAAAAACCTATGATAAGAGGCAGCCCTGAAAGCAAAATCAACAAAGTAATAACAGTGTGCCAAACTCAAATGTATCATTGTCCTATTCAGCTCTTCCAAAAGTTTACCTAACACAATCTCAACAAATAATTTGAGACATTTCCCAGCAAAACCCTCCAGAATATTATTCCAATATGCAAAATTCAGTTTGAATAATTTTTACTGGGAATATAGTATTAAGTGTGTCAATCAGTGTAGCATCCTGGCTCACAAGAACATACAGAAAACTCTAAACAGAAGAAGCCAGGGAAAAAAAATAAAACTATTCAAGATACAGATACACAGTGTGTGGGCTTTGTTGCCAGACAAATATGTGGAGAGCAGCTTTCCATGTCAACTGAGGAAGACTCACATCAGACACTAGTCCTATTAGACAAAACTTTCTCAGCAAAGGCAGGCAGGGTTCACTGCTTAACCACAACTACATCAGCTCTATTGCTTAGTCAAAGTCAAATAGTATGTTTTCAGAATAAACATGTACTTGCACAAAAACACCAAATAATTGTAATCTGAGAAGGTCAGACCAAAACTTCTCCTTGCTCCTGATCACATTCAAAATCTATCACCTTGATCTGCTCTGTGAAACACAGATATTTTTTAATAACAATTAATTTCAAAATCCTCTCTGAAAGTAACTAAAACATATTACCTAGGAGCTGTGTGCAAGAAAGACACTTGCAAATATTCCTGCTTTTCCTGGCTCTTCAGTTGTTTTATGATATTGTTAGGCTTTGGAGGAAATTGTATCATATATTTAGATGCACAGTTGTTTTAAAGCAATTTTCTGAACTCAATTTCTGCTTGCAAGAAGTCCCTTTCCTTCATCAATATATATGTTAAATATATATTGAATACATGAACATATGTAGAGGGTTTTGAGTACAGTATTAAGATTAAGCACAAAAGAAAACAATAGATCAGGAGATTGCTTCAAATGGACTTTAACACTTCACCATCCAGGGCCAACAGTTGCAGGAGTGTGAATGTGCACTGCCCTGGCTGCTGGACACGCAGCCCCTCAGCTGACACCCTTTGCATGTGGGATTTGGCTCCTTTCTCTTCAGCTGTATTCACTGTATTTGCCTTTATTTATTTGTGTTTTGGTGGGTGAGCATCTCACTGGGACATGGATGCTGGGCAGCCACACAACACCCAAAGCCTAGGCAAAAGAAATGCCAGGAGCTACAGGTGTCCCTGGGGCATGGAGCTGTGTTCCTTAGGGACAGAGCACTTCCAGGCCACTGTAACCCAGACGTGAAGTGACATCTGCAGCAGGCAGTAGGAGTTAGTGCTGAGTACTGTGTGCCAAGATGGTCATATAGACAAGTTTGCACTCTGCATACACACTGATAGAAATAAACCCAGTGCCTGGGCAGGGAATGCAGATGTTTGGGTACTCAGAACACCACTCATGTACTATTTTATAACTTAAAAAATTGTACTAGAGAAAATTAAACCATTGTAAGTTATGTGAACAGAAAGTTTGAGCCTGATCTTTGGGCTCTGCCCTTCCTCCCATCAGTAAGCATGGGAGAGGAAAAAGAATACAAGTGGAATTTGTTCAAAAGTTGTTAAATTGAACATCCCTTTCAGACAACTGCTGCTCCAGACTGATCAGGACACTGAACAAGTGTCCCTGAGATGATGTGACTACAAATGGCACTTTGGAGGTCAGGCTGCAGACAGTGGCAAGTGCTTACCAGACATAGTCAAGTATCAATCAGCCTCCTGTGCTTCCTTATGTATCTCTGTTCATGACCCTCTCTAGAAAAGCAGATACTTTATGTAGTGAGCTACACAGTCTCTCATAACCATCTGTGGAGAATCTGCAGGTGTTAAATTAGCTGCAGGAGAATGCCCATATGTTTCCTGCATACACTAGAAACACATTGAGAAATATAACCAAAAATGAAGCCATTGAAGACTTGCACACTGTTAAGGCTAAAGGGCTCAAGCCAAGATCTTTAAGTAAAATTGTACATGGGTGAAATGTAATTTACTGTGATTAAAATACAGTGAAGAAGAAATGCAGCTTTCATTTCCGAATGTATTTTCTTGGGCTGACACAGGAACACGGTTCCCTGAGATGCTGAGCAGTCTCAAACTGCTGGCAACAGGACTTGGGGCTGCTCAGCATTTGCCAGGATGAAGCTTTTGCAGTCATTTCATACACTACTTTCTTTTTTTTCAATTGGTAGATTTATTTATGATTTATATCCTTGTATTGTATATGTCAGAGTCAGCAATTGCCCTGCAGTTACTAATAGGAGTTATTTATTATGACTATATACAAAGAGCCAAAAAGTAACAAGTACCTTCCCTGTCTTGGTCTGAAGGTAACTGGAGAATTTTTCTACTTGGTGTAAAGCAGTTGAAAAATGGGTAAAAAATGAACAAGGGTCTATTTTCTAGGATAAGCACAATGAAAAGACCTTATGTTTACATACAGATACACATATTCATACTCTCTTCTGTAGGCATAGGCACAGACTAACCATCTCACTATTTCTTCTCAGAATCCTGAATACAGGTCTGTACATCTGTCTGGGAATACTGCCATTTTCACATTTTTACAATCCAACATATACTAACCCAATTTTTGTAAGCATAAATTAAGAT
This sequence comes from Notiomystis cincta, assembly GCA_013398075.1. Lineage (NCBI taxonomy): Eukaryota > Metazoa > Chordata > Aves > Passeriformes > Notiomystidae > Notiomystis > Notiomystis cincta. Next base: position 474,861 of record VZRX01015738.1, on the reverse strand, counting down.
TAAGCAACAATCTACAGCAGAGCTATGTGTCAGTCGAGTGTTCCTTCCAGACTTCCCCCCTCCACCAAACAGTATAGCTGGGAGTAGGGAAAATGAACATGGATTGACAAAGCTTTTTGTACATTAGTAGGAGTTCATGCTTCTCCAAAACCCTTTAAGAAAGCAAGCAAGCTATTACTCATGAGCATTTTTCTCTGTGCACAGAAAAAATGTAATTGATCCAGAGGATCCAAGGTGTGCCAGGCTGACTCTCACGGGACAGATGGTCACGGTGCCTCCAGAGGAAGTAGAATTTGCCAAGCAAGCAATGTTTTCCAGGTCTGTATCTAACACACACGTACTAGAGTACAACCCACGGGTTTGAGACAAATACACACACGTGGCCATTTGGTACTGAAAACCTGAGAAATAACAAGCCTGACTTTACTTTGAGGCCATGAAGCATGTTGGCTTCTGTGTGGCTTGGAATGACAGACCTCTTAACTCTTGAGGAAATGAAACATGGAAGTGCAATTAGTTAGTGTTGGACTCTGGTAAGGCACATGATGCCTTTATAATCTGGGGATTATGAAGATATGTCACCTGGTTCCACGGAGAGATTTCATAATTCCATGGGGTATTTGTTATTTTTAATGATTCTACCCCACTTTATGACAGGTAGTGGACTCAGAGACAAAGCAGAGGTCTGCTGCCTTTGGGCTTACAAACATTTCAGGGTGGAGCTTACAAGTTTAATTACCTCTCCTACTGTCCCAGCTGCTTCAAAGCCATAGTACTTCCTGAAGTCTCCTTTGAACAGATGCAAGCACAACCCAGATGCGTAGCACACACACAGGGTGTGCCCTCATGCCCTTCACTGGGTTTCCAGAACTACAGGTGTGAAAAGCCGGAACCTGAGCTGGGGCACACACCTCCCACACAGGCTGCCAGGAATTGTCCTCCAGGTTGTCCACCTTGCCTGGTCAACCAAATACTGCTGGGAAACTGGGATGAACTTGGATCCAAAACAGCACAGAGGTGATATTCTTTCTGACCTACAGGAAGGGGTCAGTCTGTGCCATCAATAGCAAAAATGGAACCATGAACAGATGGAACCATGTTACCACACAAGCCTTTTTTACAAAGTTCACAGGAATTAGATTTCAATGTGATCCAGAATCCACCAGCTTCTCAGCAGAGGATGCTCTGCTGTCAGGGTGCAAGAGCCAGAACGATAAAGTGAGGGCTGCTGGGGAACATCCAGTGCCAGCAGCATCTGATGCCACTTACCAAGCCCAGAGTCACAGGTGCTCAAAGGGACAGCTCAGAAAATGGTAGGAAACACCATTTTCTCAATGAGAGGGAAACCAAGAGGTTGTCAAACCAAGCACCTGTGCTGCAGGGTCCTCTGCAGGAGCAGAGGGGCACTGAGCCAACGCTGCCCAGACTTGCTCCACTTCCCACCCATGTTCCTGTGAACGCTGTGACCTGAAGTGTGCGATCCACTCTGTGCATCGCTGCTGAGCTTCCCGCAGCTGCGCCTGCTGGGGCTTGGGGACCAGACGTGTGCACCCAGTCAGGGAGAATCTGTCTGACCTCGCTGTAAGGGAGACCAGAGAAATGAGACATAAAGACAGGATGAGAAGGCTGTGGGAGGTGACAGCTTGCAGAGGCTATGCTCTACCTGCTACCCAGTTTTATTAGCCCTCCCTCTGCACCACAATTGCTACCAAAGATGTACTGTTTTCAGGACACTGTTTCTTTTAAACAGATACAAGCAGAACCCTGACACACATTCAAGAGTCTTCTCTAACTATTTTTCACTTACTCAGAGACCAAACAACATCTACCTTTAGAGACAGGGTTCTGCAGTGGGGGAGGTGCTGCCTGTGTTGCAGTTCTCCCCAGACTGGGGTGTGGAAGATCGTAAACCTTACAGCAAGGAAGGGCCAAAAAGATGAATGGTGGTGTTCCCGTATCTCAGGTTTCACTCTGGCTGAGCATGCTAGGCTGAAGAAAAAAGCAGACTGTACGTATGCTTTGGCACATCTTCTAATTTTTTTTTCTTTTCTTTGTCCTTCCAGGCACCCAGTGGTAAGAAAATGGCCTCGTAGCTATGAGTGGTTCTTCATGAAAATGAACATTGAACACATCTGGCTTCAAAGCTGGTATGGAGAAGTTTCTCCCATTGCAGTAGAAGAGTATTTAAAAGCGGTTCCAAGTAAAGGATGATTGAATGGGCTTTGAGATAGAAATCTCCTGAGTTTCCTCTCCAAACACTTAAAATTTCATGGTAGATGGTTTCTTTACAGTGATTTTTTTTTTCTTCTCCCGAAAGGCTTCAAAATAGCCCTGTCTCACATGGAGCAGAGAGAAAATAAATCAACACAGACTTTCAAATTATAAAGGAGAGGTGGATACTAGCCCTACCCTGCAATGTACAGACTTGTCATTTCAAGCAGGCAATGCGTCATCAGAAATGCTGTTTTTAAAATGCTTTGTATCTGTTTGTTTTGACTTCTATCGCTGTGCACCCACAGGGAAACTACACTATGTGCTAAATATAATGTTCTGATTTGCAGAAAATGCAAATTGCCTACTCAGAACCCTCTATGCATTGTGGAGGTATTACTGCTGCTTGGTCTCCCTTGATTTGTAAGTACTTTAAGAGAAGCTTAATAACTGCAAATTTAGGTGTTTAAGTTTAAAAACAAATTATTTGCTAAAGCTGTCTTCATTTGTTAGCTTCTCTTTTCTATGTGTGTTTTTCCCTAATTAGATAATTTGGTATTTCACTTGGGAATTGAGTAAAACTTTTCTCTTCAGCAGAAAAAATGCAATCAGTTCAAACAACACAGCTCCAATATAACTTGTCTCTGACACAAAGCTGGTTAAACACATTAAGGGCCAAAATCAAATCAGCCCCACAAGGATTATCTCAATACAAGTATAAACATTCTCATAAGAAGAATTTAAGTAAATGTTCTCAGCTAGCCTGTTCCTGTTGAGACAGGAAAAGTATTTTTAATAGCCTGTAGTCCCAATTTTTTTTTGTCTCCCTGCTCCAGCCACTGCTTTATTTTTAACTGGCTTGTGCAACTGATTTTTTGTAAGCCCTCACTACCTCACTGAGGGGTGGGGCTTATCCCTTAACTCTGTTTCCTCACCAAGATTTAAAGGGCTTGTTCATGCATTTATTTTTTAAAGAAGCCTAAAGATGGCAGGTATTTCAGGCCATGAAAAGCTGCTTTTCCTAGAGTGGAAAGTGCAAACTTTTTCACAAACACATTACATATAGGCTTCTTGTGTGGTGATACCAAAAGATTTCAAAAGTATTTTAATTGCTATCAGCCCTTTCTCTAGATGCCCTCCCGGGAAATTTATTCTGCAGTTCTTAAGTGTATCACAGAAAGAAAATTCCCATGGCTAACCAGGCAAGCCACCACAGTTTGAAAATTATATGGCTGCTCTCCCTGTTACATTAAGAAAGAGATACATTGAGATGGGACTTCCGTGCCTGTGGGAAGGTCTTTCAGCATCCCTGGGACTGCACCTGAGCTCTGGACATCAGCCTGCACCACGTCTGGGCTGGGGAGGAGCCTGGGTGCCTGGGCGAGTGCCCTGAGCTTGTACAGGTTAATCCCTGGGCAGAGCTCAGAGGCAGCTGCCTGAGCTATGATCAGCTGGAAGCCAATTAAGTGTAGCTGAGCTTATTTTGGCTCAGGCATGGAGAGAGGGAATCATTCCCAGAACAGCTGGGCACCATGCTGGTTTAACTACATGGGGCCACTTAGCCTTAGGGTGAGTCCCGGGCCCCAGGCATCACTACAATTCCTAATATTCTGTAAGAAGCAAAGGCAAATAAAGGTGAAAAACTTTGTTTAGACACTCATTAAGCTTTTTTTATTCTTGTCTCATTGCCAGAGACTTTGTTAGTCGTGCAGATCTTTTGCAGAGGTAATTACACAAAAGGAGGAAGCGTCCTGCCTGAATCTATTTCCTTCTATTTCTTTTCTTGGCAGATGAGCTGCATTTTTGCATTTGAGTTTGTCCCTCAGTCTTGCATTGTGTAGCACTGAAGCAAGATGGCCTGTCCTATACAGATTTATAGAATACCATCAAATGAAATCCTCCATGATTCAGATAATTTTGCCATGGGGATCTTTGTCCACTATGGATTTGATGACTTTGTCAATTAGAATTAATGAGACTTTTAAATCTGAGTTCAACAGGAAAATACTAGGCCTCATAAGAGAATTTCAGAGGTGTAACATTTCTATGAAAGTATAACTACACGTTTCCTTATCCCAGTTCACTACCATTCCCAGAGAATCCTGAAACCCCCATTCTGTCCCCCACTCCTAAGTACACGTGGATTAAGCAAACCCAGAGTACAATCTTAATGTTTAAACAAGCTGAAGAAGAAAGGAAGAATTTTACAAGTGCTACTGTTACTATACTCTCAATTTCATTCACATCCCCTGGCAACAGTGACACAGTCCTATGTCCTATCCATTAACTTATTAACTATCCTTGAAGCAGTAAGGGGTTGTGTCAATGGGGTTCAGAAGAGCTTTAATGGTTTAAGATGTTAGTGTGTACTAAAGAAAGGTTTTGAGTTTACAACAGCCTACTTGTTACAGGCTGTCTTCCTGCACACACAGATTAATTGGAGTAGCTTCTGTATTGTAAAATGACACATTTATCAAGAAGCTTTTCTATATGGACCTGCTGTGAGGCTCTTGACAGACCCTCAAAATACAAAATGCTGGTGACTTGTAATGTGACAAAAGGGGCCTCATGAAGAAATGCTGTCCTAAATCACCTGTTCTCATTTCATGCTTCCTTTACCCAAGGAATAGCTACCATGAGAGTCCTTGAAGGTCTGTAGAAATTCATCAAAAATATCACCTGCAGATTTCGAATGGAATTTTCCAGACAAAAAAAAAAGGAGGTGATAGAGGGATAGGAGGGATAGTAGTTTACTTATTTTCTATTATTATATTATTAATTAAAGGCTAGTCTACTGCTTATTTTTCTTTAAACAGACAAATGTCTTAAGTAATATTGGTCATCACAAAGTAATGAAGCTTTTAACCCAAAGAGTTTTATCTGGAATACCATAATAATACTATAGTTCCTTAAGATTGTAGAGTCTGATCTTGCTTCAGTTCAAGTTAATAGCAAAAATCCCATTTATTTGTTAAGCTTTAATTATTGGATCAAACAAGCATTTTCATAAAAGGTCTTGATAAGCTCTTATGTATTTATTAAGCATTTCAACTACCTGATGTGTAATTTCCATGTGTTCTGTATTTTTGTTATTTCTGTAGATTCCCAACAAAAGTTAGTTGTGCAACATGTTTAAAATTTTAACTGTGGTCTTGCAATATTCAAAAGATGTATTTAGTCATTTTGGTATACTTGCTGAAAAAAGGAAAATGAAGTTGAAAAGTTGGGTTCTCACTTTTTGCTAATTTGGGGGAAAAAATGCATGTACAGGATTTAGGCACAACTGTTTTGAACTGCTGTTCTTATTTAACCAAAGAATGCTCTGTTTCTGATGAAATTTTCATCACTTCAATGGTTGAAATGCAACCTGTCTCATTTCTGGATGTGTATTGCAATTTGCAATGTATGTTGATTTCTAAAAATATTGAAAGTTGTTAACAAAATGGCCATGGAGAAGAAATGCAAATAAAACAAATTTCAAAACAGAAACTGTATGAGGATATTCTTCAGTATAGCATTCACAGGAGTAACCGACCTTGTGCTGACAACCATTACAATTTCTGTCTGATCTGAACATCTGGTTTGGTTGTTTTTTCCCTGAGTTTTCCTGGACCAAGTTAATTTCTCTCAAAATATTTGTGGGAATTGAGACTCAGATCTGCCTTTTCTCTGGGGAGAAAAGTCTAGCCAAGCACCTTTTATCATTCCTTCATCTTCTCATTACTGTGTGCTTTGCTTTCACTGTGGCAGTTAAATGTCATTCTTAAAGCTGGCTCTTCTTTTCTGCATGTAGGAACTGAGCACTCACCTCTTGGGCGTGCATTAACAGTGTTTTGGAAGTATCCTCAGTGCTATTGCTTCCCTTGCCAGCTTTGCTCTTACAAGTTCTTGTTACAGCTTGTTCTCTTCTGTCCACTTTCCTCTGCTGCATTTTCTTAAGTCATGTCTGACAATTTACCTTTTCGTGTTGCTTTCCCACACCACCTCCTCTCAGCAAAATTCAAGCTGTCATATTAAAATTCCCACTTAATATCCATTATAGAATAGAATAGAATAGAATAGAATAGAATAGAATAGAATAGAATAGAATAGAATAGAATAGAATAGAATAGAATAGAATAGAATAGAATAGAATAGAACAGAATAGAATAACAGCCTGTGTTTCCTATTTACACTTTAAATCTTTCTCTTGCCACTGGTTGGACTGCATTTACTGTAAGAACTGTGACAACAGTTCCCTAACCTGTACAAATCCCAGTCAACATCAGCTTCTTATTTCCAGTAATCTGTACTTTTAAAAGAACATTTCCTGCAGCTGTTTTTTTCCTTTTTACTTACTGTTTTTACTTTTATTCCATTTCTGGATGTCTATTCTAATTTCGGTGTCTTTCATTTATTTACAAAAAAGCCCAAACCATAATTTGAAAATTTTTGGAATCACTGAAGTACTGTCTTTTTTATCTGCTTTTTGCCAAATACTGAATTTGCGCTTATTCCAAATTGTGTTGCTTGTCATTCCTTCAATAAAGCTCACCTTCTACCTGCCTTTTCTCTGCCACTACCTCCACATACCCTCTCCCATCTAACATTTTGCTAGATGCTCTTATTTTCTTATCCTCTTTTCCCTATTTTTTTTATTAACTCAAATTTTCCTACGTTCTTCCCTCAGCTTCCAAGTTCTCCACAGCCCCTTCCACATTACTTTGTCTGCTCAGTCTTATCTGTCTTCTTGATTTTGCCACTTTAACCTTCTTGTCACTATGCTCAGTGCCTTTGGAGAGAGTCCTAATGCTGCCAAGTTTTAGTTTGGGAGTTGCTTGAAGGAATACTTTGGGTTTGAAGGTATTTGTTTGGTTGTTTGTTGAAACACTGACTCTGGAACAGAAACGGGAATGTATTGGCCTTGATGCTGACACAGAGAAGAGCAGGTCATCGAGCTCATGGCTTTTTCCAATGATAACTTCTGGACAAATTATTCCAGGCTCTATTAGGCCCTGCCTGTGTCAGCAGCCACAACATATAATCATGATGAAGGACATCAACAAAGTTTGATAATGTTGTTTGACAACACAGGTAACAGTGCAGGAACACGCAACTGTTGTCTTCTGGAGGAAAACAACCATTCAAAAAAGGCTGGTAGCTGCTGAAAACAAGTGATTCATTTTAAAAGCTGGGAGAAAGTACAGATGTGTTCTACAAAAAAACAGGGAAGAGTCTGTGTTTATTTAAGAAGAGGTGTATGTCAAATACTTCTATTTAATGGAAAACAAGTCCATAGAATAATCATGCCTATTCAGTACCTTGATCTTGTACTTATATACTTTTTCCTCTAGACACGGCACAGACCCTGTCACCATTTCTCCTCCTTCTGGAATGAGCTCCCCTCACCCTCACAGCAGAGGCACCGTGTGTATCTGACCGCGCGTAGTTCTGCTCCCTTCCCCCTGCATGTCCGTGCACCGCTCCGTTCCTTGCTGGCTTCTGGCCACCCCTCGTTCCCTCGTGTCCTTGCTTCTGGTGCCTCAGCCTCCCTGCACTCCTCGGGAAGCCACGCTTCCCCCTGGAGCCAGGGCGAGGTGCGCCCCGGAGGGTGCGGCAGTGACTCACTGAACTCGAGGCGTGTGTCAGCCACTGCCGGGGCTGGCGGAGAGCACTCGGGGCCGCCCCACGGCACGGTCCGAGCCCCAGCAGCGCCCGAGGCTCGCAGGCAGGGGACGGTGGGTGCCAGGCAGGGGCAATGGACACTCCGTGCGGGAGGCGCTCCAGGTTGATCCCCGTGGGCGCCAGTTGCGTGCAGGGGGCCGGGGCTGAGCTGTGCTCCTCGAACAGCCCCGGCAGACCGGCGGCAATGGCATCCTGGCCGGCAGGACTAGGGAAGGCATTCTCCCCGTGTACTTGGCACCGGTAGGGCCACACCTCGAGTGCTGTGCTCCGTTCTGAGCCTCTCAATTGAAGGACATTGAGGTGCTGGGGTGTGTCCAGAGACGGGCAATGGAGCTGGTGAAGGCCCTGGAGCACACGTCCTACGAGAAACAGCTGAGGGAGCTGGGTTTGTTTAGCCTGGAGAAGAGGAGGCTCAGGGGACACCTCACCACTCTACAGCCACAAGGAGGCTGTAGCCAGGTGGGGATCGGCCTCTTCTCCCACGCAACCAGCGGCAGGACAAGGAGATACAACCTCACGCTGCATCAGGGTGGGTTTTAAGTTGGATACTAAGAGGAATTTCTTCTCAGGAAGGGTGATAAGACATAGAAATGAGCTGCCCAGGGAGGCGGTGAAGTCGCCGTACCCTAAGGGTGCTTAAGGAAGGACCAGACGTGCCGCTGAGTGCCATGGTCTAGCTGACATGGCGGTGTTCGATCACCGCTTGGATTCGATGACCTCGGAGGTCTTTTCCGACTTAAGTGATTTTGCGACCCAGCGGTACCGCCGAGGCGGCGCCGAGCCCCGCGCNCGCTGGTGGCGGCGGCGCTGGTGGCGCTGGGGGCGCCGCCGCCGCCGTGCGCGGGCGCCCGGGCGCTGGAGTGGTACACGGCGTGGGTGAGCACGGCCTACGTGGAGCCGCTCAGCAACCGCACGGTGCGCGGCAACACGGAGAGCGGCCGCTACGGGGACAGCTCGCCCAAGGAGAGCGCTCAGGGCCATGTGGGCATTCCCCGCGGCGCCTCGCCCCGCCACATGGAGGGCTGCGCCGCCGACACCGACTACGACGTGCCGCGGCCTCCCGGTGGCCGCGGCCTCTCCGAGGGCGACCCACCGACCTGGATCGCCCTGGTGGCCCGCGGCGGCTGCACCTTCAAGGACAAGGTCACCAACGCGGCGCGGAAGCGGGCGGCCGCTGTGGTCATCTACAACGAGGCCCGCTTCGGCAACAGCACCGTCTCCATGTCCCACCTGGGTGAGCTCCCCGCGCTCGCCGAGGGGTCGGCGGGATGCGTTCGGGGGGGATCGCTTTGTCTAACGCCGGCCCGCATCGGTGATGCGGCTCCGCGCGGTGAGGAATGGGGATGTGAGGAGGCAGAAATCCCTGCAAAAATGGTACAGAGAGACGGGATTTTGTTATCTCTTCCTATAAGCCACGCTAGGGAAAAAGCCGGGACCGTCTTCTGCCTCCCAAGTTAGGGGCCGGGCGTCAGGGAGAAAATGCGGCACAGCCGTGTGGCAGACCGGGGTGGGAGGCTGGGATTTCCTTCAGGGATACCTTTGTGCCTGGTACCCGCCGGCAGAATGGCTACAGCGGTCACAGGCAGGCCGCTTTCTGCAGGCCGTGTGGAAACGCACCAGGTATCCCCAAGATGCCTTCAGGTGCTTTTGAAGGCCGTAGCTATTTCAAGATAGCTTTTGGCACAGGCTTTGTTGTAATAGCTTCATCGTTCTCTCCTGCGCAGGTCTGTTAGGAGTGAGAGAGAGGTGTAAGCATCAGGTAATCCTTAAACGCTCGCAATTGCAGTAGGAAAACTGAATCCTGGGGAAGGATGTTGGTTTGTCTCAGCCTGCTGCTGCTACGTTACCTGCAGAAGGGTTTTGTGATCTTTCCGAGACAGGAATCCAGATGTTCTGTCACCACAGTCCCTGCTTGGGTTGTGACAAAAGCCTTGCTGAATTTTTATGGTTACGACAACATTAATTGTTTAAATCAAAGAGGCGAAAAAAGCCTCAAAATTTGGCAGTAAAATCTGTTGGCTTTTGTAGATTTTTGAGAAACTGGAAGGTCTTCAGAGGAGGATGCAAAGACAAGGCAAACTAAGTAAAAATTTCTGTAGATGTGTCCTTCACATGGTTTTGCTACAATGAGTTTATTGGTGCCTGGGCTCCCATTCCTGATTGTGAGGAAAAGAAGGACTTGGTTGAAGTAAAACCATGTGTTTCTAAAGGAAACAAACTTATTTTCTTAGTATAGTGGGCTGAAAATCTCAGCTAGGGAGCTGTTGCTCTATTGTACATGTGATTTATTGATTGAAAAACACATCTCTCCTCTTGGAATACCCAGTGGCACCAGTTAGGGGATTGGAATCATGATCATTGTTCTTAGCCTGCTGCTTGCTTGAGATCTGCCTGGCCCATGTCGTATTCTTAATTCACTGTGAAAGTGGAGGTGAGACGCTAGATAAAATGAACCTTTGCTTTTCATCCTAGGTGGCGATTAAGATACTTTGTTGTGCAATACTGTTTTCATCTTGAACAGTTGCTTTTCCTTGCTTGTATTGGCCAATCAGTACAAATTTTTTTTCCGCATTCTTCTCCATTCCCCGTTTTAACCTCTTATAAGTTGAATCCTTTTCTCCTTTTCTCATCTTGTTTATTTTATAATTTTTTTTAAATTTTCTCTCTTCTGCTGTCATCTTTGTGCTACAGAAAACCTTCTTGGGCTTAATATTCAGTTTTGGACTTAAGTAGTGTAGTTACATCTGCCAATGGTGTAAAGAGAAGTGCTCTCTGACCACTTATTTGGTTTTTTTTCTTGAACTGGCAGAATGTTGCTGATGAAAGTTCCACCTGTGTAAAGAGTGTGATTTAATATAGTGCATATAGACAATAATGCATTTGAATTTATACTGACTTCATAAATGTTTGACCTTATGATTGTTTGAATGGGAATATAATAATCACAATATAATTACGAGCTCTGATGTAGTCATAAATGTTTGTTTCGTGGTTGACACTTTCAGACATGTAAATGTTCAAACACTTTCAGTGCACTTTGGGAATAAAGGGAAGAGCTACTGTTAGTGTTTCAAATCTTTTTAAAGGCTTTTTGAAGGGAGATGATAGAAAGGTCTGTGGAAGACTGGCAAGGAAGAATGTGGAAGGTAAAGCTGTATTTTCCAGGATCTGCATTTTCATTTCTGTGAAGGGATTTGTGAACTGGCACATAAGGAAGCAAGCTTTCCTTCTGGGAGGAGTGCTGAGGATAAATACTCTGGGAAATCTGCAGTGCCGTAACTAAGGAGTGGAGTGGAGTTATATGCATAAGTAAAATCCGCTTAATGCGCTCGCAATTAGTGGCACTGAAATTGATGTGAGATGGAACAGTGGTTATGGCTGGTGGAGATGCAGCCCAAATTACATGAAGGTGATAGACAGCTTTGTGATTTCAGTGTCATCTTTTCATTCTGCTCCTGGAAAACCTGGGCCTTTGAATTTTCTGGGATGTGTGCCATACATGTGTGCTATTTTTTGGTGGTGGTCTTTTGGTGTTTTTAGGAATGTTTCAGCTTGAGTAAAAAGAGGTTCTTGATTAGGTGAGGAAATGATTTGTGTCAAAGCATTTGATAAAGCACAAATGTGCCAAATAATCTGTATTTTTTACTTTGTAAACCTCATGACTGCAGTGAGTAGAGATTTTAACTAAAGCTTTGGAACAAGAGAGTCGAGAATTTGTATGTGTAGCCTTTAAATCCTGTCTCTTCTTCCAAAAGAAGGTTCTGCAAATGTGACTCTACTGATATGTCTCATTTCAAGCCTTTGCTCTCTGTCAAAATTACATTGTTCAAAATGCTGGATGACTTCCCTCCTCGAGGAAAGTAATAGTGACACAATTTCATGGATGGCTGAGAAGATTTTTCCATGGGAAAACTCACTTTACTCAAATGATTCGAAGAGTTATTCTTCATTTACTGAATCTGAATGATATAAATTCAGACTTCAGTTTTACAGACTTGGCAGGCAGTCCCAACTCTGTTCACTTTTGGTGATGGTGGTGAACTTAATACAATGCAGAAGTTTCAAATTGCTTTCCAAAACCAAAATAAATATTGCAGGTAAATATTAGCTGGGAGTGGGTTGGAGAGGAATCTGGAGGGGCAAAGTTTGGAGTGTTGTGGAGACCAGACTAAGGAGAGTCAGAGGCTCAGTTCTGATTGAGAAGTTAGGGGGAGGAAGAGGTATATTGCAATGGAAAGAAAACAGGGTCTTCTGGTTCTATAGTTTTCCTGTTATACTTCATGCTGGGCACCCAGCCATCTCTGTATCTCCCTCCAAGCTAGGATTTGGTGATCCTGATCAGAACATAAGTTACCTTATCGTAGACTATGGAATGAAACGTGGCTGTGCTTGACACTCAGGGATGGGAGGCACTGGCTGTAATAGTTTGAGGCAGGTCTGGATTACGGCTTTAATTCGTGGTTTGTGGATTTAAGGGAAGCTCAGAACTTAATTTGAGTGTATGACTTTGGCTACATAATGAAAATGGTCTTTGATTTGCCAACATACATCCAACTAGTTCTTTCCTCCCTTGTCATGTTTTTTTAATGCATGTGTATTGAACAAAACAGATGCAAATTTCATTGTGCTCATGATTCTATAAGTTCTTGCCATCTCCAAAGCAGCAGAGTTAGAGTTATTTTGGCATGTAGTTCAACTCTTTGCTACATTGCTTGCAGCACTACTTAGGATTCTTAAATGGTGCATAATTTCTGTATTACTGCTGTTTTCTACTGAAAGTTTCTGGTACTGCAGCTGCTGAAAGGACAGTGGCTTGCTTAAAGTAAGACATGACTGTATGATGTTGAGCTGCTAATGCTGTTCTGAAGAAGCAGGAGTAACTGCTTATATCTGTCTTATAGACAAAAGTGCATATGTGTTGGAACTGAGGTGGAAAGAGTATGTGTACCAGTGGTAATACACCCTCCTTGAGGCAGGTGAAAATACAACATGCATCAGGGATTAGGTGAGATGAGGTTGAGGTAGATGGTTAAGACAGAGCTTATTATGGGATTGTTAGCATACTGTTAACATTTGTTTGGACCAGGAGCTAAAAGGAATATTATGTTTAAATAAACCATTGGACTCACCTAACATATTTTTACTAAGATGGTTGAACTCTGGGAGCTTTCTGACATTTCTTTAGAGTGTGTCTGTGATCAGTTTCCAGGTGGCAGAAAATTATCTTCTTCATCTCTAAGCATGAATGGGAATAAATGTTGTAGTTTGGTGTGCCTGGAATCAACATCTGTACCTGTCCTACTTTTTCCTCATCAGGAGAGTGCTGGTTTCCTTTTGCAAGAAAATACTGTGAGTGGTAGCAGTAAAACTGACTGCATTGGCAGGAAACATACCTTCATCTTCAGAGTTCCAAATTTGCCCTTTTTTACAAGTATCCTAAGGATCTGCCAGCCATGAGAATGTTAAAAAGCACAGACCAAATTTTAAGTGGATCCAATTTCACTGAAACATCAGTGAAACCTAAAAAAATAGGTTTACTCTAGCAGAGTAAAAATGTGATTTCTTTTATTGTCAAACTAGAAGGTTATAGAAAGGCAAAGCCAATAGAACATGCTTTCGGTAGATGCATGTATGTGACACTTGGAGTTTTCTTTATAAATGTGATTTGAGGTGTCTGAGTTGTGTGGCAGTTGAAGAAGCTGGTGGAATGACTCAACATCATTTCAGTCTTTGAATAACGAGTTTCAGAACAGCAGGCTAAAATTAGCAAGGAATGAGTTAAAACCCTTAGTCTTACAGGCTGCTCAGGGCAGCTGCTTCTCTGAGACTGCTCTTGTTCCTTTTGTAATCATGGATTGCAATTATTCTTCTCTTCTCCCCCTTCTGTCTCGTGACCTTCAAGGCCACTGTGTTTAGTTGCATGTATTTTTTATGGCAGGTTCATCACCAAGACTTTAAAACTGTTAAAATGCTTTTAATGGGTATTTATTTAAAATTTTATAGTATGCTTATGCTAATTCTAAAAATGGAAGGTGTCACACTGTCTAGCAGCCATTGTGCAAAAGTAGCCTGACTTTCATTTCAAGGAAATAACTCTCTGGTATTGGGACATTCTGGTGACAAAGCAGAGAATGACAATACTTATTGTTGTGGGGGTTTTTAAATACTTCATCATTAGAAATAGTGCAGAGAATCAGATAGCAGGATTAAACTGACTTAAGATTTCAGGACCGAGGTGAAAACTTATTGATTGAAAAATCCAGGCTGCTTCTAATCTTTAAACTTCCTTTTCTTCCTTAAGCTTAAGAACCACATAATTACAGCTTTAGAACCACGTATATCTTTCCAACACATTTGTACCATTCCCTGGCCATCCTTAGGTACCCCTCCTGTTATTTCTAACTCTTAAAATTGATTAAGGACACAGGACCTCATTTCCTGATTTAGGGATAGCAGTTCTTAGCAATGCAAGATAAATTCCTTCTTTCATATGTTCTTTTTTCTTGCTAATTCCCTGTGGAGCTGTGCAGGGTCAGAGAGCAGGGAATGTTCCACACTCTTCTCTGAGTGTCATGAGTCTCTCTGGTCGTGCTTTTGTGCTGGTTTGAGAAGAACAATGTTAATTAACCAATTCATAGTGTGCTTGGACTTGGGGTATGATGTGGATCAACACATTGGTGGTGAGCAGAGCTAATTAGTGGAGCCTGGTTGTCTGTCTGTCTTCAGCTTCACTGCTTTGTGTCTCCAAGCACACCCACCAAGCAGGGCAACATAAGCGAGGTGGGTGTTGCTGGTGAGCAGAGTGGGGTGCCTGAGGGGAGGCACAAGTTGGTGTAACCCTATTAGGAAAACCTGCTTTTTTGCTGGGTCTGGATCTGGCAAACACAGATGTAATGGTTCTTAGAGTAGGTGATCAGAGCTGGGATGGTTGTGTTAAGGTGAAGCTGAGAAGGGAGGGTTATTCAGCTAATGCCTGGAACCTTTAATTTTCATCCAAAGCAAACTATCTATGCCTTGTGGAGGGAGTTCTACGTACACAAGTGAAACTTCTGCAAATTCCCCTTGGCTTGGTAGCAGAGTGGCCAGATTGAAAAGCTGTCACAGCCAGAATTGTCTCAGCTAAAGGAATTTGGTTTAAATAGTTCAGGCAAATAACTCTTTGTCTTAGTAGGCAGAGGTGGGTGAGGCCAGAATGCAGCTTTGAATTTTGAAAATCCATAAATAAGGAAGCCATTTCTTCTGACATAGCTTCTCAGTAAGGAATCTAACACAGCCAGAAGGGACAAAGGCTTTGAGCCTTCAGGGGGAGGTCTTGCAGGTAGGCAGTCTTGTGAACCTAAAAACGTAGCGGCAACATTACAGCTTTAGATTTTCAGCTAGGAAAACACCTCTCTTTTTCTTTCTTTCTCTCTGAATCAAGACTAGTTTCACTTTTTTTCAGAGACAGGAGAGCAAAGGAAACTATAAAGCTGTGACTTAGTATGGGGGTAGCAGTGTTGGTACACACAAAGTAAGAACTATTCAAATAGAAATCGCATAGAACAGTGAAAATATGACATTTTAATAGGTGCATTTGTTTGTAATATATTTTGTAGTAGTTGAGTTAGATATTTCTGAGAATACTGGAGATTCTTCCAGAAGAAAATGGAGTAAAACACTAGTCACAGAAGTCTTTGGATTTTTCTAGTTGGTCTTGATAATATCTTACTGGTTTTGGTGGCAGTATGTTGCCTAAGAGTTTTGGGGTTTTTTTGAAATTAGATTTCTTTCATATGGTTTGAGAGCTCTAGACTTCTAAAATATTAGAAAAATCCTTTTGTTCACTGCTCCCAGAAGAATCACAAAGTATTTCTTGACAAGTCCCTGTCATAAAGTCTCATTACATTTTGAATATTTAGTGTTAAAGAACCTTTAAGTATTTCAATGTTTAAAATAATTTATTATTAAATATCTGAATCTTCTTCTCTTTTGTTTATATATCCAGTGTAATTGGGCTATGGATTCAGATTCAAACTAAATTGAAGTGTCTCCCTTTGTGATGTTCATACACTGTCTCCATCTGCAACTAAAATTCCCACGCTGACAAATAAAAGAGCAGCTGTTCCTGAGTTGCAAGCTGGAACTTAAACTGCTTCAAGATGAGATTTGTATGACTTGTCTGGTGGTTTTCTCATGGATCCACATCTCGCCTCATTGTGGAATGATGACTATAGGGCCTTGAACAGTAAAGATGCATCTGTTGGACTTGTGTTTGAGAGTTTTTTCAAAGTAAATAAAGGATTCTTTACCAGCAAACTTTCTATCAATTCTGCTATGCCTGAAGAAAAGCACTGGAGGCTTTCCTATAACTTTGCTCACCGCTCTTAACTGAAGAGGCCAAATTACCATCAAGCAAGAATGCCTACATTTTAACTGTGACTACTGACTTCTTTCTTTTTTTATTCCCTCTAACAGGCACAGGAAACACAGTGGTGATAATGGTTGGCTATCCGAAAGGAATAGAGATACTGGAGCCAGTGCGAAGAGGGATTCCAGTAAAAATGAGTATTGTTGTTGGCACACGACACGTGCAGGAATACATTAGTGGTCAATCAGTTGTGTTTGTAGCCATCGCCTTCATCACCATGATGATTATTTCGCTTGCCTGGCTCATATTTTACTATATACAACGTTTCCTCTATACGGGATCGCAGTTTGGAAACCAGGTAAATGGAGCTCACGGCACTTGAGTATTTACCTCCTTCTGGTGTCAAACACTTGCTTAGCTTGGATTGTTTATTGAAGCGTTCTTGAAAGTCTGTGCCTTCTTCCTATTTTGCTAACTGCTCAGCAGTAGTCAGTGAGGCTAATAAGCACTGTGCTAATTGGCGTTGCAAGTTTGACTAGTTATAATTATTAGATGCTCATATGAAGTAATGAGAAATATATTTAGCCACTTGTCAACAACAGAGTAAGGGCAGCTTCTTATGTGATCTGTCACCTAACTGAACTTCCTTCCTTTTGACATGAAAAGTTATTTTTGTTCTTCGGTAATTTTCATTCTGAAAGTATTAACTTCACTAATCAGACTTTTTAATGGAAAGAGCCCATGGTAAGTTGTTGGGGTTTTTTCTTATAAAACCCACAAGTTCTTCAGGGTAGCATTTTTAATTCTAAAATTTCATGGAAACTACTTTTCATACTTGTAATTCTACAACTCCACTGTAGAGTTACTGAATTACAGCAGACTAGAAGGTGCATGTGTAGTGAGATTCAGTTCCCTTGGTCTACTCAAGGTACTGAGAACAGTGAGAGTACTGAGGAGATTTGGAAGGAGTAATTTTGCTCCTTATTTGCCCTTTTCACATTTCTGAAATTACAAGAGAAAAAAAAAGTCAGCTTTACTTTTTTCCCCTGAAAGTCTTCATCATAGAACAGTTTAGGCTTGAAGGGACCTCTGGATCACTGCAATCAAGAGAGCAACTTACATGGAGTTGTTGAGGATGTAAGTCTGAGATTTGAAAACACCTTAGAATGGCACTTACCTCTACTTTTCAGCTACTGCAAATAGGTTAGGTTTCTTCCATGATCATCCTCAGCTCCATCATAGTTTTCTACTAAATGAAAAATAAAGTTGCACTTGTTTATATTTGCAGGTTTTTTTTTTTTTTTATCCTCAGTTCAGAAAAAAATATCCTTTCAATTAGTGCTTAGCATGTGGACTTCTGTTGCCTTCTCCTTGACTATATAGATTCTAGTTTGGGGGAAGGAGGGAAGGGATTTTTGTTTGCTTTCAGAAGTCTGAAAGAACTCTGTTTAGGACTTAGAGGACTCTTCTAGAAAAATATTTAATTTCTTTTTTCAGTAACTGAGGATAACACACAGGACTTCAGTATTGGTTAAATCTGTGGTCTGATGTTTTAGTTTCTTAGAGTCTTTTTTACTGAGCTTTAAATCTTAGCATTTATCTTCTGAGAATACTTTTGGGAAAACAAAATTTTTGAGAAGTATTTGTAGGAAAAGGGCTGTGTTTCTGTGTTGTAACAGTTGTTTGGTGAAGAAAGATGCTTCTTCCTGTTGCCTTTTAGATAGTTCACAAGCTTTATGAAGCATCATATCATAACATGTACTTCAGTTTTAAGGATGTAAATGTGATGTTTCTTGGAAACATGCACCACAGATTATTTTGCTATTGTCATCCAGATGGCAGTAGATTTTGCCAGTGCTTGTCATCTGAATGCTTCTTAAATAAATGAAACTGTCTAGCATTAGAAGGTTATGCCATTTTCACAATTCTTTTTATTCTAAAACGGCCATTGAAAATAAAAATGATACAAGGTTGCAAAACGTTTTGAAGATATGAGTCAGGATGTGTTATTAAGAGTCTTAAAAGACTTTTGGAAACAAAAAGCCACTTTCTAACCCAAATCTTGTTTTGCTTGGCTTATAGACTCTAAGAAAATTAAAACTTGTGAGTTAAATATGTTACACTTTAAAGCAAGCTGCTGTATAGCTGCTAAGTGAAGATGAAGATGGGCTTCTAAAGATTTATTCTAATATCAGTTTAGCAGTAAAACTATAGAAGATGTCCTTGCTGTTGAAGATGAAAACAGGACTGTGCAGAAAACCCTGAGAAGGTGGAATAGGCTTCTGCAGCTGGTTTTGTCCATTTCTGGATGACCTTTCAAACTACTTATCTTTAACACCATAAAAATTAAATAGCACAATTTTCAGTACTATACATTTGTAAAATTATTTATGTCATAATTATTAGAGAAAAGCTGCCATTATGGGTTTGGGATTTTTTATTCCTTTATGGTATTCCTTTAGTGAGGATTGCTGCTAGACAGGTCAGCATCTGTCAGTTGGGAGTGTTTAGTTTCTCAGTTCCTTGCAGCAGCCAGCACTTTGTCTTGGAATACAGTACTGCTTTCTTTTCTCGCTTCCCCTCTAAGCATAATTATACTGTATAGAAGTCCAGTATGGTGCATCATGTCTGTGAAGCCTTTCTTGTCATCTCCTTTGCATAATGTGTCCTTTCAGTGCAAAGCTTTGTCCAGTGCAGGAGACAGCGTTTAACTGCGGGCAAGTATTAATAGCTACAAGCAGCCTTTTGACCTGGTGGCCAGCTGTAGGCTGCCTGGCAGGGCTCCACCTTCTCCCAGGCTGGTGCAAAACGTACCCTGTGCTCGCTCCTGGGCTTGCCTAACTGGAAGGGCCGGTTACATGGCTGTTGTTGCAGCTCTGCTCGCCTCTGAAGCCTGCCTGGGTTCAGCTTTCCTGCGTGGGGAGGCCCTCAGTGCCCGCGGTCAGGATGCGGGACTGCGGCCGCCGCCGCGCGGGCTCCTCGTGCGAGCAGGGCGCTTACGGAGCGCCTGTGTGCTGGGCCTCAGCAGCACACACCTCACAGGGCCTGAACATCTGCTGGCTGGAAACACTCTCTAAACAAATTCATTGCCCAGAGATCAGTTTATGTTTTCAGATGCGTTCAGAAGAATCAGTAATCCACGCTGGAAAGTATTTAAAAACTTTGAAATGTAATTCAAACTGCTGCCTATATTAATACTTAAAATCTCATTTCAAGGGACATAGGAAAGAAACCAAGAGAGCCATCAGCCAGCTTCAGCTGCATACAGTAAAACGTGGAGAAAAGGTAATTCAGTGTTTCTGGTTATTGCTGTAAGTTATAAAAATGGTTGTAAAGTCTTCAAAGAATTTAAACTACAATTCCCACAGTGTAGTTGCAGTGTGACATACAATTTTAGGCTTATTTTAGGGCCTTTGTTTAAAAGGCAGAATTTCAAGTTGAGAAGTCAAATTTGAACTACTTAAGAAATTAAGGCTACTTTGTTGCAAATAATAACTGGTTATATAGAACATATAGGGGGCTGGTACTGTAAAGATGAGGAAACATTGTTATCTTTTCAGCACTTGAAAACATCAACAAGTGGATTGCAAAATACTTCCGCACAGTTCTTACAGCTGATGTAATGTTCTGTTTTCTTAAAAGAACATGCATCATCTTATTGATCAGAAAGCCTTAAGAATACAAAAAGCTTTGAAAAATAAAAGTTGTTTCATCTTACGATATACAATGCATTAAGGAGCTGTGTAAGCTTAACCTGAAGCATAAATTTTTTAAAGTACATTTCTGTGTTATGAAATAAAGCTAATCTAAAAATTAAAGCAGCTTTCAGGAAGTTGGCTTTGACAGCATACAACCTAAACTCAGCTGTATTAGAATAACTGAAGTAGGAAAAAACCAACATTTTGAAAGAAAATATTTTAGCTGGAGTTTTGAGAGTGCTGATCCAGTGCTTCTGACTAGACTTCTGCTGCTACATAGGAATTTTTTTCCCCCAACTCTTGTCTTGCTCAATGAGATTTTATTTAAGGACTGATTTACTTGGAGATGAACAAGGATTAGGTTATTTTTAAATCTATGAATAAAATTAAAGTGAGAAAGGACATTGATATGTAAAAACTTCAAAAGCTGTGGTCCAGCAGAAGCTATTCAGTTGAGGTCATGTGCTACAGAGAATATGTCCTTCATTTAGTAAATTGGTTTTGAAACTTAAAAAATCCCAAAAGTGTCTTTGAACTTACTTGCCTTTTCCTTCTATGCTTGCACTATGCTTAAATAGTGTTTTACAAGTATTTCTTACTTTTAATTAGATTACTTTTTGATAGAGTGTAGCATATATTTCAAGCTGTGAACAGAGGGATATTCATCATACTTCAGTTCATACAATGGTGACATCAGAGATCAAGAAAGACAGAATTGAACCCAAACTTGTGTAAAGCACTATCAGAGCATAATGCCAGCACAGGAAAAAAGGATATAGAAGGGTCACGATGAAACCTGTGTTAAAAACCACACTGAGGATGTTAACGGCTCTTAAAATTAATTGATGTTCAGTAAAGTCTGCCAGGTATTGAGTTATTTTTGCAGTATGCCAGGGAATTCCTTCCAATAAATAGACCCTTGACTAAAGTAAATAAAATGGGGGAATTTGTTGTTATACAGTATGTTGGTTATTCCTGTGAGTGCCATGTTCATTAAGAAGAGTAGAATGAGATAAGGTTAAAATCTCTCTATTAAAATTGAGCTTTTCTGTGTGGTAAATCTCATCTTATTAATGTGATTTGAATCAACAGGCTATCAGCAAATTTATGTAATTTACTGATGCAGAGGTATTTTCATGAACTAATATAAATTTGTCTGGACATTTGTCCTGTCTACTCTGTAAATGTACACTTTTTTCTTTAAATAATTCCTTTCAGCCGTTAAAAAGAGTATTTCTTTTGTTTTGACAAAGTACAGTCTTTTGTTATCCCCACTTGAGGTTGAGATATTTAACTAAAAGTAGGTCATATGTTAAAAGTATATTTGCTATCATGTAGATTTTTCCTGAGAAGCTTATGGGATTATTGTAAAATGGACACTCATTTGAGTATGTGCTACATATGGTGTGCTTGGATTTTGCCTCTTGTACACAATAAAAAAATACCTCATTCTAGAATAA
This sequence comes from Notiomystis cincta, assembly GCA_013398075.1. Taxonomy (NCBI): domain Eukaryota; kingdom Metazoa; phylum Chordata; class Aves; order Passeriformes; family Notiomystidae; genus Notiomystis; species Notiomystis cincta. The sequence goes on along the minus strand of VZRX01015738.1, from coordinate 453,481 downwards.
GCACTTAACTGCTTACGTAAGAAAACAGTCTTAATGTGATTTACTTGGGAATTTAAGGCCTTCATTGTGTAAATTGATAGCATGCAAAGGAGAGAAATACTGGCCTTGAACTTGAAAGTTTGCTTGCAGAACTAATTGGTTTGAATGTTTGTGGTATTGAAACTGAAGTGCTTCAGTAAGTTGTAAACCAAAAATACTAATTTTATGGGGATGAAAAGAAAGGAGTTTTCCCACTGTGTGTTGTTCTAGTACTTAAGTTTTATACAGCCCACTTAATGCCGGATTATTTTTCTTGTATTTGGAGGTATCCATCATATTTGCACTGCAACTCTAAGCATGACTTCAAGAAGACAATAAGACTTGTTAGGAAAGATATATAACCCTTAGAAAAAAATAGAAATGTGGAAGTGATGTTCTGTCTAGTGTGAACTTGGAGAAAAGTTTTAAACTCAAATTTTGTACTTGTGTTCTCTTCTGGCTATGAAGGAATATCTGATAGGATGTGGTAGAAAACAAGAAAAAGGTTTCTTCAAAAGGTTTGCAGTATTCAACCCCAAAAATCTCTCCCTGCTCTTAGAAATCTTTGGGACCGTTCATTCAGAATTGGATTTGAGCAGTTTGATTTGTGCTGACCTCTTTTAAAATGTTTTCCTCTTATAGCTACTTTCAATTGAAACATTCCTGTGCTCCCATGAACAAAGCCAACATGTGAGACTTAATGAATTATGTAGGGTGCCATCATCTATAGCTATTTAAATTGGAAAATCTAGGTTTGGTTGCTTTTAGTATTTGATAACTTGATCAAATCACTTCTTGATAGAATCTTGAATTAAATGAGGTAGATTTTTTTTTGCTATACCATTTAATATATGTTGCATTCTTTGAAGCTAGCTATTACACAAAGCTTGTTCTGTAATGAAGTAGTGATATAATACACTTAAATATGTTGTCATATTTAGGGTTTAGATGTTGATGTGGAAAACTGTGCTGTGTGCATTGAGAACTACAAACTGAAGGACACTGTCCGAATTCTGCCATGCAAGTAAGTTGTCACAGTTATTCTTTACTCTTCAGCATGTTTTTCTGAAGAAGTGGGATGAATTTCCTATAAATTCTTCTGAACCTCTGGTGGCAGAGCTGCAGCTGCAGTTGGTATGGCTTGTTAAATGTTGACGGGCACTGTGAGACCACGTAGCACTTCATATGGATGTGGGGGCAAGGGAGCAATTGGGAGAACTGTAGGGGTGAAGTTGAGCTTGCTTAAATTAGGGCTGTACACTGTTGAACTGGTAACTGCGTGGTGTCTTTGTGGTTGGTAACATCTCCTACTTCAGAAAGATGGTGTGAATGAAAAAGCTTCCAGAACCATGTCTGTACTAGAAAATTGAACAGCAGCTCATCATCAAGATTACAAAGGACAGATTTATTTTTCATGTGTTAACTTGCACACTGTTTGAAGGAGGGGTGTGTGGCTTTCATAACAAGTTCTAAAGAGCATTTCTTTTCTTTAGGCACATCTTCCATAGAACATGCATTGATCCTTGGCTTTTGGACCACCGAACTTGTCCAATGTGTAAACTAGATGTTATCAAAGCTCTGGGATACTGGGTATGTTGCACACTACTTCAATCTTCAAAACAGAAGTACAGTCTAGGAGGCAAGACTTCATGTAACTGTTCAGAATGAGAGCAACTGTTATTTGACAAGACTCAAGAAGCTGGGAAAGATGCAAAGATAAATTGAATGAGAGCCAGGAAAATAAGGGAATTGTATGGATAAGATCTTAAATATATCAAGCAGCTTATGAATCTTCTTTGATAACCAATTTTTTCTATCTCCAACTGATGATATTAAGGAAGGAGAGGTGAGACTGTTTGCCCAGGCTGCAAAAACATAACCAAATTAAATAAAACTAGACCATATATTTGATGTTGTTGAGAACTGCGATTCAGAGGAAGAAATTATAGTTTTTCTACATAGAATGTTTGTGTACTTCCACATATGCCCCGTGATTTATCCCTGTAAATGAGCTGGTACTTAAAACCTTCTTAAAGACATTCACCAGAAAATGGTTAAGTAGAGAAAATGATGTGCTCTCATTTCTTTCTGACAGCACCAGAAAAGAGAGATGAAGACACATGCGGTAGGTTACTCAGTCACTATTGTTAAATAGTCTTGAGTTCCACTAAAATGCTATAGGGAAGAATGCACCTCTCTTATCTCACTGATCTACAGAGATCTCTAGAAAATAGGGGTGGTTTTTTGGTTTCAGGGACTTTCCTTTCATAGACTAGGTCTGTGCTTTGACTACCTTTTCTCTTCATTGCAGAGACATACCAGATCTGTGGATGAGTGTTATGAATTACTGTTTTGTTTTGTCAAAGGGACAATACTCTTGCTACGTAATATGTATATTCCAGATTTTGGTGCTTCTGTGTACTAAGTCAGACTTTACCCAAGAGTTGCAGTCTCTTTGTCATGTGGAATAGCTATTGCTACTTTAATATTGTTGTATTAGCAGCTTGCTTTCTGCTCACATTCAGCTCTTGGAGTTGATGTATCATGTGTTATGTGCAGAAGGACTTAACCTTTTGAATAAAGGCTGGAAACTGAAATACAGGAACCTTCAGAATAATCATATTCCTTGAATTTGTGCTCTTGCAGAGATACTGATGCTAAGCCCAACCAGGAGGAGTAATAACTCTTCTGCTCATTGGCCAAAATGACTGTTGGAAAGCAGATTGAATGGGATTATATTACATAGAGAAACCCAGTTCATTTTTCTAATGAAATGAGGCAAATGTGTCCTGTGTATGCATCAATAGTTCAAGTCTCACTGAAGCTAATAATGTGGGAGCCATTCAGGAATTTTTTTCTAGCTTAGTTTTCAGTTTCATCCAGGTTGCCCAATCCAGTCTGTGATGTGAAAAAAAGAAGTGCAAAGAGCAGGGCAGCTTCTCTCTCGGCAGTGCACTCTGAACCTGCGGAAAAGAATGTGTAGCCTTTTTACAGAAATATACTAAACCTTCTGCAGGGAGGCTCAAGGCTCAGTTCAGTTATGGACAACAAATACTTCAGATGCTTTTACATTTTTAAAGGCTTGAAGTAGAAAAAGGCACTAAATCCTATTATGTGGCTTTTGTGAAGAGCAGGCTTCAGTGGTCTAGTTCTTCATTATGCTGTTTTTTATGAGAGAAAGAACTGCAGCTCAGTATGATTTTGTAGAGCATTACTAAATTTTGTAGTTTCAGTGCTTATTTAACTGTTTAAGTTTTGGAAACCAAAATCATTAATGCCCCCTCCCGCCTGCAAACATAAAGATCAGTATCACATGTGTCTTGTGTTCAGTTGTAGCATGTCTACAGCTCATTAAAATTCAATACATTTTAAATTATGCTGATTTGATGCTAAAGAAAGAATCAGCCTAGAATTTCTTAAATCTTAAGATGGGCCTTTGCTAGTTTGAGGAAGGGAGAAATACTTGCTAGGAAGAAAAAAGAATAGCTACTTAAACTGCAATATATTTGCTGATGTATAAATAACATCAGTATATCTAGGGTAATGAAGGTAGTCAGTTTAATTGTAGAAACAGAACTGGATGCATAGAACTTTGATCCATTCAGAAAATTAATTCAGAATTGTATAGCTCATGCTATACAATAGGTGAAATAAATCCCTTTGCTATACAATAGGTGAAATAAGTCCTTTTGCCTGTGATGCAAATATTATGTTCCTGCAAAGTGACAAGACAGGGTGTTAGGAAGAGACTTAAAGTTAGGCTGGAGACAGAGGACGAGAGAACTTGGTTCTGATGTAAATGTTTGCCCACCCTAGTAAAAAAAAGTCTTGGCCAACAACTACCATGAAAAACCAAGACTTGGAAGCTTCTGCAAACTCAAAGGATCAATAGGTTTCCTCAGTGGAGACTTTGTATGTGGTGAGACTGCTCCTAACCTTCAGGAATACTGTTGCTACCGTGTTGAAATAATCCATCCAAAAGGCTGACTGGGTGTACCACTCCTGCTGCTGCTCGTGACTTTGGAAAAATGGCTCTTTTTTTGGTTGGCTTGCTTTCTTTGCAGTCACAGAGTAACCTTGAAGGTGGACAGTATCAACACTATTCCCAGGAGTATGCACCTAATAGCTAAAAAAAATGGTCTTTTTTTCCAATAAGGTGAGGTTACACAAGGTAACATGGAGGAATGTTGATGTCTGATGGTAGACAAAAGTGACAGTTAAATATGTTTAATTTTGAAGGGGGACCCTGAAGATATACTTGAAGTTGCAATACCTGAATCCATAAGTGGCAGCGTTTCAGTCGGAAGCCTGAGCATTGCTTTGCAAGATGATGACAGAAACGAAGTGAGCGAGTTGTCAGCTTCCTCCACTAATGAATCTGTACTGCAGTGCACCAGCTTAAAAGAGGATGCGGGGGAAACCACAGCATTGCTTGGTAAGTGATTCAGTGCTCACTGGGCAAACCTTAGCACTAGGCATTGCATTAGAAGCCCTTCTCTAACTGGTGTGAGGAGTTAGTACTGCAGTGCAGACCGGACTGAGTAGTGTCACTACTGCTCTTTTAGAAATACAAGCAGATTTTCAAAGAACTCTGTCAAAATTGGAAAAAAATGGACTTGGGGGTAAGAAAGATGTAAACAGTATCTTTAAGAGGATTACCCAGAGAATCTTGAGAACTTAGGTATATATGTGTATGAAGCTTGTTGCCAGAGTCTGGATTAATGTAACAGATAAAGCATATTAAGTGGCAAACCAACAGGCAATTTTTCTTTTAATTCCTGATTTCTAGATGTGGATGCCAGTAATAACCGGCATGGAGAACATTTATCTAATGGAAACTCCCACTGAACTGCTTCATGGAAGATATCTTGAATAGACTGTTGAAGAACTATTATTTTTTATTTAATTAGTATGGACTTTTGTCTAGTGAACAGAAAAAATAACAATGTAAATTATTTTACCTTTCAAACTTTTCTAGCTGGTGTTCCAAAAGGGCTAATAACTAAGAATTTTGTACACAGGAGGATTTTATAAAATCTCCTCTGGATGTCTCATCCTAAAAAAAAAAATGCAATAACCCTTTTTCTGTAAGCATTGTTGCAATGTCATTGTGTTCCAGAGGGCTGTAACAAAGATGAAGACTAGGCAGTGAAAATAATGTAGAATGTGTAATGGTTAAATATTTTGGATGCACTATTTACATTCAGTATGTACACATGGAGAACACTTACAAGCTACGACTATTAAAAAGTTCTGAAAGTTCTGATCTGTTGTAATTGGAGATGAATATTCTTAGAAAAGACATTAACCTTGAAGGAATCAAATAACTTAATGGACATGTTGTGTATCCTTTTCTTGTGATGGAAAAATTGCTGGTTGCAACATGTAACAAATACTTATTGATATTGTAACGTGTTCTACTCAGAGTGGATGCTGAGAAAAGGAAACCTCCATCTTGCTAGCTTTTTATACTGAATTTGGCAGTAATAGGTTGTGCTAAGTGGTCTTCACGTGCTGAGCATGTAGACTTATTTAGTATATGCACACTGGTTACCTCTTTCAATCTTAAACTCAGTAGAACAGAGGTAAAGGGCTAATTATGGCTAAAATATATTTATTAGTCTATTTATAAGAATTTACATAATTTCTTCTTGCTCCTGTTCCCATCCTGACCCACTTTATGTACAAATTGAAACCGTTTCTTAAGAAATACAAAGTTTGGGTTTGTTTTGCTTTTTACTTTCCTTTGCATAGAGATGGTGGAATTCTCTTGGATATTCCACATTAGGAATTTTGACTGGGTTTGCCATTAGCTTTTATTCCTTTCTTTTAGATTAGCAGTATTGTGCCTTATAGTAAAACACTTAAGAAATCTGAAGCATCTGAGAGTAAATATAAACCCTGGCATCTCCCATTATGACCTCTTATTCAAATATTTATATACTGTTAAGTGGTATAAGGAATTGCTAAACTGTTTTGTAAAGAAATATGTATATTTAAAACACTGCTTAAGAGTGTTAAGTGAATTGTTTAGGATTTTAGCATTGTCATGTTATAAATAATATGCTACATTCCTCAATTTTCTTTTGTAAAGCTGTTGCTACAGGTTGCTGAAAACAGTGTCTTTCACTAGACATTTGTTTTAGAGTGCATTTTGTTTTTAAAATGTATATTTGGAATGTTTTTAAGAAAATATGCAATTCTTTTTCTAACTTATATTGAGCTTCAATAGAAGCAATAACTTTTTTTAATTTTAAAATGAATGTTCCAGAAATGACAGAGGTTTCAGCTGGGGAAATATAATCTGAACTTCTACTTTGCAGAGCAGATGTTTCACTCTAAATTTTCTTCAAAAAAATTCCTGTTAATGCCTACTTTTAAAAAAATCTGCCTCTTCCCTGTAGGAGTATAACTTTTAGGTTTACTGGAAAACTGTCAGGTTCTAGTTCTGATGTCACCAGCAGGTGCAAGTTTTTGTGATGCCTTTATCTTACAAGAAGCACATGAGAATGGAATATGACTGACCAACCATCTCCAAAACTGAACAAATAAAAAACCAACCCACAACTAAACCAAACATTGTATAGGGACACTTACGTCTCCAAAAGAAGCTTATCAACATTTCCAGAACTGCCTTTTCAACTATCTCTTCAATATTAAAAACTAAGTCTTCTCCCTCTTCTTTAACACAAAACTGAACATTGATGTAGTAAATGTTGAGAGGGTTTAAACTCTAGCTCAAGGAGGAACCAAAAGAGAAGTTATCAAGAGAAGTGTTGTCAGTCTGTGGATTGTGTCTTGCTGATACCTACAGCACAGTATTCATTCTGGAGAGGAGAATTGTGGTAAGTACTTGAGCTTTTATGTAATACCTATAAAACCAAAAGCTTTTCTTAGGAATTAAATCCAAGATCTGAAAGAAAGCTGGAAGAAAAGCTAAGGAACCTGAGAGCTGAAAAGTGTACTTGTAAATTCTGGTGTGTGCTGGCTTAGAAAAATATCTGACTCCAGAGGTCTGTTTCACATGCTGACAGCGCACCTGTTTCATTTCAGTCATTCACAAAAATAGTTACAGATGTTTCAGTCAAATAGGTTTGCACGTAGTTGATCTTTGATACAGTTAGGTCTTGTAAGGCCAGCTGTGCTGCTGAGGAGTGATGACAAAAAAGGCCGAATTGCAGTGCCTCCAGCAAGCAGTTTGCTCTCCTTGGAAGCACAATGACAAAAACCATCCGAAGCGAATCACTAGTCTGACCTCAGTCAAAAAGCTGACATGCATTAGTAAAAAGAGAGGTGGGATGAAAAGCACAGGGCAGGGAAAAGACAATCTAGGGAGCTTAAAACAGTAGCAAGAGAAGCTTAGAAACAAGAGGCATCTGACCTGCTGTTCCAGCTCATCTATTACATTGAGCAAACGGGTGTGGGCTGCTGTAGGTAAATACAGACTTCACTGATCTGGTATTGTTAGTTTGTAGCACTTTACCTACCAAAAGCTTGTATGAAGGTCAAAACTAATGAGTGGTTTTTTTCACCCCCTCCACAAATGCTTTTTGCAGGGTAGGTGCTCCTGACTCCCTTCCATTTGGGGAAGCTATAATCTGCCTCTGCTGCTTCAGCCATGTCCTGCCTAGTGTGGGAGCTGCAGCTGTGTGTGTTGTGGGTTCCTGCTGCCTCCTCCTGCCCTCATCTCCTTTCCTAGATGCACATTTTTCATAAAACATGCAGGAGCTTGTCTTAGACACCTCTGTCCCTTTGTTGGATTTTGCTGTAATCAGGCAGAGTGCTTCTTATTAGAGGCATTCATGTGATATCATTATACAAAAAGCTGAATTGCAGAGCCCACGTGAAGTCTAAAACCCCTCAATAGTGATGCTAAATAAATCACTTGGGAAAAATCCATAGCAGGACTAGGGGATGCTGGTTTTTGTGGAGTAAGTTTTATTAGTGTTGTGTTAATTGGTATGGCTTTGCTACTTCTGTTTCTGTTAGGGAGAAATTTTTTGAAACTAAGTGATTTTTAATTTCTTTTTTTAAAAAAGAGCTATGAACATGTCAAACTGAGCTGCTGTCTTAAAGGAAAAATTGGAGGACCCTCATTGTTGAGAAATTTTAGTTTATTAATAATAGTCTACAACTGACAAATTGGGAAAAACTTGATAGTAAATAATTGTCTAAACTGTCTTTCAGACTTGACAGCAAGCAAAAAATGAACCATGGACATTTCATATCTAAAAGCATGTTAATGGTTTAATTACTTACAGTACCAATTTAACTGGAAAGTCTGGATTTTCTTTTACTAATGACTGCTGAACTGGATTGTCCTTTGGCTCTAAGCAATACTTGGAGGAGATTCTTGGCATGTACTAGAGAAGTGTGATAGGATAGCAGTAACTCCTTTCCCCTGCTCCTTACCCCCACATTGCAAATGAATGTAGTCCAGTAGCCTGTTGCCAGTAATTAGGGCTAGATTTTGGAGGTCTACTGGAGAAGCTGTAGGGTAATTTACCTACAATGAAAATGCCTTTAATCCATGCTGACTTAATTAAGTGCATACCAGTGTATTCCTGCCAAAGCTGGCCTGTTGGCAATTCTGGTCCTGTTCAAGTAATTGGCACAGAGAAACACCATTGCAACACCTTTGTCAAGTGTGCAAAGCTGTTTTTTAATTACCTATTGATTTGGGAATGGTCATTCAGGTTTTCTGCCCATCCTGCAAGGTTGCTCTAAACCCAGCCAGTTGTAGTTGTGCAGAGTCCAGCAAGACTGATCCCTTGGGTAAGTTGAAGAGATGCAATTTTGTAACAGGGCCACAGTGAATTACAGTTACTGAAATGGAATATGTCAGCATCATGCTTTTTTAAACTGAATGCCTGTAAAAAATTGTAACATGTCTTGGAGACTGGTCTTTACTGGATATGTTCTTTTCTTTCACAGGTGATATATGAAGATTTGAGAATTGGAATTGATTAAACATGCACAAATCAAGCCGAAGGCTTTTGGTTTTGTTCAGTATGGGTCCTGATCTCTCCTCAGATATCCTGCTGTATTGCAAAACTTGATTTGAGAAAGTTTTAAAAATAGAATGCCTTTATAATTGCATGTATTTGTGTGAAGAGTGCATTGCCTGGGACTGTCCATTTTACTTCCATTGGACCTGAAGCTACTTTTCACCGTCTGAAACATGGTAATGTTACTGCATTTTTAAATGAGTGTATCCTTAATTCAGAAGAGCAAAGTAAGTTTCCATCATTTTGTTAGTCTGAAGCTTAAGTCCAAAACTTTGAAGCCACTTACTTCTACTATAAACATATACTTGCAGAGAACTATTTGAATTTGCTAGTCTGTCAAAAACTATTCACAACTGACTGTCTTTTACTGTAACCTTGAACTAATTCGGTTGCATTGTTTGGATTAAGCACTTGTGTCTTTTCCATTGTGTATGTACAGTTGTAAGAATGTCAGTTATGCATTGTTGTTGTAACTTAATGGCTAAAAGCTCAAATTCCATAATAAATTATACAGACCTTTTAAAAAGCAACGTCTGAGAAGCCAGAGGATTTTGTTTTCTTTGGTACACTTAGGAATTGGATCTGAGGCACAGCACTAAACAAGCCTAATTTATACTGAGTAGCTACAGGGAATATCCTTTCAGCATGTGGAGCTTTCCCCATGTCACCACTACCTGGGTGGGCTGGGTTAACCTTGGCTGGCTGCCTAGTGAGGATGGGGAAAATCGATGGAAGAACCTGTAGGTCAGGATAAGAAACAGTTACCAAGTACCATCACAGCCAAAAGAGATGTGACTTCATGAAGATGACTTTTAAATGGCAACAAATTAGTTTTAGAGTAGGATAGTGAAAAAGAAGACCAAAACCACCCTTCTGCTGAAGTTTAACCTGACTCTTCTCCCTTCCATGGTGGCAGGATGGGGAAGGGTGGGGTGAGCCTGTAACAGGTGCAATCTGCTGTTCCCTCCTCACCCTTTTGCTCTGCTTCATCTTGAGCTCCTTGCAAGGAGCTGCAGTTCTTTAAGAACTGCTTCAGTGTGGATCCTCTCCATAAGGTATAGACCCTTCCAGGGTTATTACTGAGCTGCCACCAGCCTGGCTGAGGGGCTCTGCTGTGCCACCTTGTCCTGGCTGGATCTGGAACAGGGCAGCCTTGGCTTCTTCTCACAAAGGCCACCCTGCACTTCCCCAATACCACAACCTTGCCATGTAAATCCAATACAGATTTGGGAAAGCATGGCTTATCTTTCCTACGAAGTAGCAAACACTACAGAAGCACATAGCAAACAAATTTGAATGTTTTGATCAATGCACAGGGCTCTTAAATTAATATATCACAGACATACCTATGATAAAATCATAAAACTTGATAATTTTTATAGTTTTGTGACAATGCCAAGGATTAGAGATTTATATAAATCAGTACAACTCAAGCAAATACAGTGAAGATGCAGAACAGCTAGACTTTTGCTGTAGTGTCACAGTAGCAACCTTTGAGGGGGGAGGCTTAAATTGTTTTTAACTCATTCTGTATATCATAAACTAGATAGCAATGCCTTTAACTGGTGGTAATAATTTTTATATTGGAGTCTGGTACTTCATCATAGTACTGCAGCTTATGTTCCAAGCACTTGTCTAAAATGTATGTGTGTTTTTAAAGAAGGGTACTACTACACAGAATATAGTCAAATTGGGCTACAGCTTGAGTAGAATAGAAAACATTAAGGTATGATAGAGCACAGGCTGGGTTAACTGTTGCCACAAAAAATGCCTGATAACGAATGCATTGGGTTTTGGAAGCAGTATCTAGAATTGAAACAGACCTTAAGTAAGTGTTACTTTATCTGACCTGATACATTTTAACTGGAACACTACACAAGTCTAACCCCTAATGACCACAACACTTCTCGCTGGACTTTTTACTGCGAGATTATACTAAATGAGAGATTGATGGGATTCTCAATCCAAGCACTTTCACATCTTACATTACTTGGAAAGAAAAAGCCAAAAAACCATCTTGACTTTGCATTATTGATCTTGTACTTCCTAAAAATTAGAGAAGCAGATGCAGATTTAAAACAGCTTTCATTTAGCAAGCAGCATTAAATTAGAACATGTTAACTTTCCAAGTTACTTTCCTTTTCAGTCTTAGGGCTTAAATATAACAGCAGCTACTCTATTATCAGCTTAAAATTATAGTTTAGCTGACTCCATCCCCAGTTTCCCCAACACCTGACATCTAACATGAAAGCTACTCTGCCTCTGTGCTCTAGAAGGAAGAAGCTATTTAACTTTGGAAGCTACATAGCAACTGCTCATGCAAATTTATACTTGAGAAGAAACTGGAATTTTTTTTATTTTTTATGGAAGAAATGTGACCTTTCCTCAGTGAAACATTTTTACAAGCATGTACAGTGTGGTATTTCAACTACTGCTGGCATGATTCTGAAAATACTCAGTGGTCTTGATAGGAGAGAATACTGCTCTGAGCCTACAGCACCCAACTTCTTTACGTGGCAGAAATGATAACCCTTTAGCTTTTTCGAGACACCAAGACACATTTCCTTACTCACCAAAACCAGAACACATTGTTAGGAGTTCTATCCAGCTGCTAGAAGGTCTTACACAGTGAACAAAATGCAAAACAAGGAACTTACCTTGATTCAAGTTGACTTTAGTTACATACAAACAGTTTTGGACCCAAAGACAGTGAGTGCCAGATTAATACTTAAATTTGCTGTGAATACTAAGTATCATTTATATTCTCTCTGGAACCAGAGCCTGCATTTCAAGACATGCATATAACATGCAATGTTTAACCATAGTGAAATATAGTGTAAGGCCTAACACATTTCACAAACTGAAACATGTGTATCAGAAAAAGCCTTATTTATTGTTCAACTGCATAAAATGCTATTTATAATGTAATTAACATAATACATAATTAATCCAGATATTTGAGTTTAAAATGTACAATTAATTGGTATAGAACACTAGCCAGAGGGGTTTTTTTGCCACTGACAGTCACTTTATTTTGATGTTTTTGTTTCTGATGGGTTTTCCCCAGTGTCCAGAGTCTTCAGCAATCTGAAAAGGCCAGCTGCTTCTCGTATCCGACTGAACTCAATGCAGAATGCTTGCACTTCTATAAACAAGTCCTGTACATTAATAATTTTGTTTCTGATTAAAGACTGAAGAAAGACACAAACAAGGCGGACCAGGCGGTTCTGAAACACAAGAGAGATAATTTAATAATCCAAATGTTTACAACCAAGTCAGCCAAAGGACTGTTGGCTCTCAGCAGTACAAGTGAGGCATTTCAGGAGCAGTTTAGCTTCAGCAAGCTCTGTACATGCTGCCCCTTCTCTTCCATTTCCCATATGACTACTATATTTAAAAAATTTGACTTTATATAATTAAACTTGTTTTATAGTTCTTGTACTTCTGGATGCAGGAGCCTTCTCAGGATTAATCCCAAATCTACCTATGCACTGTACTTAATTTATTATGTAATCTCTGAATAAAGGCAGAGAGAAGAGGTAATAATTGAAGATGATGTCAACATTTGGGTCTTGCTTAGTCTTATTTTCTACAATAACACCATAAAGAAAATTGAGCAAGTTTCACATCTCAAAATTTCTATCACCACATCATCAAGACAGTCCAGACAAGAAGCGACCTTAACAAAACTGATTCCAAACTTCCTTCATGGAATGTGCTCTGTATTAGAAGACCCTTCTGCTCTGTATTAGAAGGAAAGACAGTTCCAGGGACACCTAACCCAAGAACTCATGGCTCATTTCCTGCCTGATCCAGTGAAAAGACAGGATCTTAAAAGTGTTCCTTTTTTTTCCAAGAGCTACTTAGGCAACACCTTAAAGAGCATGACAGGAATTGGAAGTGAAAGCTTAGGAACTGGCACTTAGAATTTGTCATACATTGATCCAGTCACCAACCATCTGCTTTACACAGAGCACATTCTTCCCCAAGGACAAAATCAGGTCTTTATCATTGACGTGCTCTCATGCTTAACATTGTGAGAAATAGGTTCAACTCTTTCTCTAAAAGCAATTATGTATGTGAATTATGTTTATCAGACAGAACTGAGGGATGTGACAGATAAAGTGACCAAAGCATTTCAGATTATTTGACACTGAAAATAAGATATCAGCTCTTTTTCCAGGAACTGAGCTTACTACTGCAAAATTTGCTACTCAGAGAATTCAGAAACTGAACAACCTATTTCCTTCACTGAGATCAAGGCATCACATGCTTTCTCTGCAACACAAATTAGTTACATGAGTAATTTTAATAATCCAGGAACATGAAACTCAGCAAAAGAACAAATGCAAGATACTGGCTGACTCCCAGTCTCTGAGAATCATTTCCAATAGTAATTTCGTACCAGGCTTTTCAAACAAAACATTTTGTGTCTCAGCTGCTGTGAGGCCCCATACACATTAAAAAACATTAGATCTCAAGCTCTGCATGCTGCTTAGTGATCAGTATATGTTCCTTGACCCTCAGAGCTCTTTTTTGTCCCTTGTGTGCCTGAAGCACAGCTGCTGTGTGCTCTCAGCAGCCCCTTTGAGCACAGTGTCCCACCCTGGGCGCATTCTCAGCTGCAGCCCAGGTCTGCTGCTATTTTCCTACTCCAGTACCAAATGTAATAGGCACAGCTATTCAGCAGGTCACAGATCAAGTCACTCGTGTGTGTCTGGCAGAACCCCAAAGCAGAGAAGCATCAGCAGCCACCAAAAGATAACACATGGTCAGTCATTATCTGAAAGGGATTGAGAACAAGACGGGGATTGCCGCTGTCTAAAACCACATTGCAACCCAAGCCTGTGCACTGCACACAACTTTCAATTCTGCAGCTTAAGGATACAACAGAGCTGGAGAAGGCACTAGAGGACACCAAAAAGCTTAAAGGGAAAGAAACAGTTGTCTTGTTGCAAGAGATTAAAGACACTGCAGTCCTCCAGTATCAAGAGGAAAAATCTAAGGCAGGACTTGGGATTCACAAAGCCTTGGAGAAACTGAACACAGAACTCATTTTCACCAATGACATACCCAAGAAGAGTTCTACTGGGCACCTGGTGAAACCAACAGATCAGTTTAGGAGACAAGGAAGACAAGAAGACACTTCACATAACATGCAGACCACCCTGAATGCCAGAAGTGTGTAAACCTTCTCACATTTTCCCTGACCCTCCCAGTCAGGGATTCTTGGAGTGGCTGCAACTTCCTCAGTACCAGCATGCAGGTATGACAGGCTTGGGAAGTAGAGAGTGTGATGTTAGGAAGACAAAAGGGTTTTGGGTCTTTGAGGAGATCTGCAAGCTGTTACTGGTCATGGCCAAAGACCAAGACTTCCCTGTGAGTTTTGTAACATCACCTCAGAGGTCTGGAAGTGGCAGGCACACTTGTATAGAAGAGAAACTTGAAGCTTAAAACTAAACAGAATGCAAACTAATACTGGGGGTGAAGAAAAGGCTTTCTGGGTGACAGATAAACCTTTTGCATAAGAACCCCAGTCACATAAAACCACAGTTTTGCCAGGAAGAAGTTTATGATGCCTACAGAAAAACAGGGAACAGTGATTACCTATGAAGTCCTATAAAAAAGTGAAAAACTGTCTATTAAACTCTATAAAGAACTGCATAGTGTGTTAGGAAAAAAATGCCTTTGAAATAAAGAAGCAGTAAAACAGAATAACTTAATACCATCAGCCTTATTAAAATCACAGCACATATTTCACAGAGCAATATATAGGATACTTTTTCCTAAGCAATTTATTGAACCACTCACCTGCATATATTTGTCTTTAATCTGTTCACAGGTGGAGATACAATTGGAGATGTAAAGATGAATAAATTCAGGTGGAAGATCAACTGCAGTAGTAAGCCTGTTCAAATAAAATATATTCAGTGGTTTATGAAGCCATAAATCTAGTGTTTCTGTAGCAAAACACAAGACCTGTGATGTGAGTTTATTCCCAGGTCTGTTATACAGAACTCATTTTTGACAGCTTCCAGCATATTTCTAGTCATTTAAATTTCTTGATTAAGAGTAAAACATTTTTAAACTCTGACAGTACAGAAGCTAAGTTAGATTGGTTTCTAGTACCTCTGATATTTGAGTTGCCACTGCTTAACTGACAGAGCAATATAGCTCTCTTAAGATAACAACATGCACTGAATGGAAAAACTACAAGTTTACAACAGAATCTGACCAAAATAACTCAACCTGGTCCCATCTCAAATAGTGAAAGGAGGACAATAGGGAAAAAGGTGCATGTTTGAGTTTCAAGTGCAGTTTCAATTTTTTGTCTTATTTCCCTTAAAAATCAGCATCTCCCTGTTTGCACTGCCAGTTGCTTTGCAGTTTGATAAAAGCTGTTCCTGTGGTAGCTATGCTGTGGGAGAACCAGCATGCCTGACTGGGGGTGTAGCTCTCCTGGACACAGTAAAAGCTCTTCTCTTACCACTGTTTCTCCATGTTGTAATCATTAGCCCCACTTCAGGGCAGTAACTGCTGTCACTCTGCACCAGTAGGGAGACATTTATTTCAGAAATGTTTCTTTAATCAGAAGATATTTGAGGTGTAATTCAACTCTTCTTCAAAGGGACTGCTGATTGAGGCTTATTTGGTAGCTCACATTCAGTAAGTGGCGAGAAATAGAAGAAAGTAAGTGGGAGAGGTGTATTTCTGTAAATCTGTGGGAATTAGCTGTCTGAAAAGTTTTCCCATTTAAGGGGCTAACATTTTATTAAGGAAATGGGTTGTACCTATCTGCAGAAATTATTCTCAATGAAAACAGGACATGAATGTACAGCAGGGCAGGTGTTTAACAACAGCACCTTTTGTTCACTTAAGCTGCATCAAGAATGCAAGTTGCAATTAAGCAGATTAGCCATGTGGTGTTAACTGTTTGTGGAGGATTCTCACAATAACTGCCCTTTGTCCCACTGTAGCCTTGTATCTCCCACACAGGCATGCCTCAAGAAGGATCAAAACGAACATTTCCAGATGTCCCAATAAAACAAAATCTGCTCCCTCAGTTGAAAGAAAAGACAGAAGCTAGAGATGAGGCTGATTTTTAGTTATGAGAAAAGAACATGAGTTCTTCATCAACAACTGGATTGTGACCCGTTAGGGAAGGTGACAGTCACTACAGTTCAAAACCAAACACATTCAGTAACTGCTCATTTTACAAGTCAGGAACTAAACTTGCAGCTTCCTAGGACATGAGACATCTATTTGCTAGTGAAATTTATATATTAACCAGGAATATGAGGTCTGAAGAAAACATTCAGATATTTTATAGACTGCAGGGACAGACTCCCTTAAGTCCATTTTAAATACTGTTTTGAGCTGAATGTATCAAATACTTTGATACAATTATTTTCCAGCAGTTACCAACTCCAGCTAAAGCTATGCACAACAGGATATGTATTGCCTCATTTTCAAAGTAGCAAAGTGCTTCTAATACTAGAGAGTAACAGAGTTGTTTTCTAAAGAAAATAAACTCCATTCTTGGAGCAGGGACTGAAAGATTAACTAGCAAAGCAGCTGTGCAAGAAACGAGCTTTTTACCACACTTAATACACTATGCTCAAAACAATTAGTATAAAATTATATTAGTTTTAACAATTCTGTACAATTATACATAATTAACATAAAATGTAATATATACCTCCACCATCACATCTTTTGCCTGGGAAATTGTGTGAGTTTTTTCCTGTTGCAATTTTTCTGCTGCTAATAGGAAGCTGTTAACATTACAGTAATATTTTAAAACAGCAAGGCTGTAAAAAGGAACTTTGTACTGTTCTCTCAATTTAGCACTGAAGGTGTTTGAGAGGTTCAATTCTTTAATACCAACCCACAACTAACTCTATAAACTTCATCTAAAACAGGTGCCACCAATAAGGATCCACAGGAAAAGCAAAGCCTTTATGAAAGAAACAGACAGTCCAGTAGACATAGAAAGCAACTTATCCACAGCACACTCTCCCTCTGCAGGACTAATCAAAACACAATGAAAATTATTATTAAAACAGTATTTAAAAAAACCAGAACAACATGAACAGCACGAAAAAATTGAAAAGGGAATGAAATGATAGCTTGACACTCTTTTCTTTTACTGTAGACTGACTAGCTATTTCTTCTATTCCTGTTACTTTTGGTAGTGTTTGGTAGTGTCTAAATATAGCACTGTGGCCAGCTTCACCATTACTTAATAACTTATGTTCACTTATTCATTTTAAATACTCAACAAAACCTTCTTAGATTTGAGATTGTACTCACCGATTTACAACTTCCATTGAATGTAAGGACATGTCCATGTTGACCAAGACAGAAAAATACTCTGTTATTTGACTAGACTGCATTAGTTTCAGCAACATTTCTATAGCTACTAAAGGATTGTTTTCAACCAGGTCTGGCAATTTGGCAGGAGTGAGACCAATATGGTAAACAAGCTTGGGGTCCTTTTCCAGTTCTCCAAGGAGCTGTGAAGAAGGTAAAAAAAGTGTGCTCAGTTAATTTTTCCTCAACTATTCATATTACTACTTGAAAAAAACTGCTACAATACACCTAATATCCAGGAGAATGATAGCCCTTTAGATTTAGACTTCTCTATTGAGAAGCATTGGAGGTCTACTTTAGAATTTTTATGTACAGGCAAATGTGTCCATAAAACCTTTAATTATACATTTATGAGTCTTTCATCAGTGGGTGGCAAAGAATGGAGGAAAAAAAAATCCACATGAAAAGTTTCAGCCTCCTTTAGTTTCCTCTCCAGTAGAAGGAAATCTCAATTTCAAGTTCACTTGTCAGAAAGAGTACTGAAAATAAAGCTTATTTTATGGTGCCAGCATAATGATTTATGAAAAAGCCCATTGAAATCAGAGGTAATGATATCAAATTGAGAAAAATTTCTGAAGTAATTATTTATCAAAAACTTTCACAGAAGCATAAGCAACTTATTTATGCAAAGATTTTTCCACATAGAAAAATGTCAGTGCCACTCACTGATCAACTGTAACTACATTAACTACATCCAGTCAATGGTATGAATATTATCTTCCTTATTCAGACAAACCCAAGTCAAAATTCTTGGATTTTTACAATTTAAAAGCTTCCTGAATCCAAACACAGATCAATTAAAGTGCTCAAAGTTTTCTAAAACACAGGAGTTAATAGGTTCTTAAAGAATCATTTTAGACAGGAAAGTGCATCATCCTTACCTGTGTTTGCTGTGGGGAAGTCAAAGGACTTTTAAAAGCTTTTGCCATGATTCTTTTTATCTCAACTCCAGTGCTGTTCTTAACACACATTGACTTATCCCACTGAATTGTGTGATCTGGTTCAATTGGATTTAGCCATGCTAGTTCATCCTCACAAATATGGAGTGGAGGCGGTGGTCGAATAAACTCTGGTCGAAAGTGACCTACAATGGCAACAATGTAAAATGTTTTCTTAAGCTTTGGGTATTCAGTTCTACATCAGTTTAAAAAGAAGACACACACCCTAAAAGCCCCCATTTCTTTAAGCTATTATAACACTGAGAACAGCATTACAATGTTATTTGCCTCCCAGAAAAGCATTTGTTTCTGATTTTTAGTGATACTGTTACATCCACCTGTTTTTCCTCTTGATTCAGACCACTGTGTTACTGATCCTGTGGTCTGTTTCCCTTCCACAGTAACTTCCCGGGAGATGCTACCAGCCAATGCAGATCTCAGTGCAGGGATCAACAGATGACACTGGGAAGAGCCTGAAGACAGACTCCAGATTTCTAAAAGTCTGGAAATGTAAACACTATAGAATCTGATCTAGAGACAGCCTGATGCAGTTTCACACTTTCATTCACTTTACTCCCATTGCATGCCTTGAAAATACTTGTGAATTCCTTTGCATTTTATCTGAAGTATAAAAACCCAGCATGTTGTGAGTTACAGAACCAAAGATGTGAAAATGCACATACTTTCTATAGGAGGCTTTGGTCCACTCACTAATGCTTCTGTGATCTGGGAAGCAACAGAGCTGTCAAAACCGGAGTTGGAAGAATCTGGGTCAGGATCGCTGAGAATGCTGGGGAAGCTGGCCTTGCTCTGTGTTGGCAACTCGGACTGACGTTCTGAAAGGAGAATATTAAACCATAAAATTGGAACAGAGGTGTCTGGAATACTAAAAGCAGTGAGAAACAAGCAGCTTTAGAAAAGAACTGGCTTTAAAAAAACCCAAACCACAACAGATAATATCAACATGAAATTCAGTACAGTCGGGCAGTCAGCAGTCTGAGTGCCAGCTGACAGGCAAGGGACAGAGGGTGTGCAGCGAGGATAAAGAAACTGAAGTTAATCTGAAACGTAGTCTTGGCCTTAGAAAAGGCACCTAAGTAATGTAATCTACATCTAAAAGCAGCACATTAGTAGGCTCCCATGGTACTCCTCCAAGAGTTCAGGTGCTGTATCTCGTTTGTAATCACTTCTCAGAGAAGGAAAGTGAAAGATCTACACGGGTCCATTTACAGACGGTAATGGTCACACTAGGCCTGAAGTCAGGTTATTTCATGGAGCTCTTTTTTTTTTTTTACAGGTAAAAAGAAACTTTCTTTGATTCTTAAAGACACACAGGTCAATTATTCCCCCATCAAATAAGGGTTAGCAGACAAACACTGAGGAGCACTTTGCCAGGAGATCCATCCCTGCAACTAGGAGAAAATTACTTTTTTTATAGGGTAGAACACCAGATGAACAAAAACATATTGTAGGGCAGTACCAAAGTCTGTATTAGCCCTCTGCAGACCAAAGGGAGAAGAGAACAGAACAAGTGTTAATACTCGTGCCCAAGATGCTCTGTTCCAGCATTCCATACTTTGTTTTTTTTTCGGGGGGGGGAGGGGGGCAGTGGTAAATGTTAAAACAAAAAAAGAAAATCAAAAATAGAAAATCTACCATAGAATTGCAAATAAACTGTCACAGTGAGCTCAGATTCAGAGGACAAGTATTTTTATTTCCTTTACTGCAAACGGATTGGGAGAGATGAACTGATAGAAAAAAAATTAAATGCTTTCTAAATTATTTGATTTGGCCAGTATGTGTTAAAGCAAGTCAAAATCATCGTGCTCTGAACAGCCCAGAATTCATCTCAAGGACCACACTTTTGAAGAGCTACCACATGTTACAGCTGTGACATTCTGTACATCATGGGGAAAGGGTATAAACACAACACCTCAAACACCACATCTCAGTGTCATCATCCTGCACACTGAATCATTAGAAGAAACAAACTGAAGACTAGTGAAAAAACCCACAGACTTTCCAAAACACAACAAACAGACAGAAGAAGCATCATGATTTTAAAACAAGTAAAAGATGCATTTTCTAAGAAAGTGATTAGAAAGCAGACCTGGGGACCTACAGCAAGAAGTCTGAGAAAGACAGCACAGAGCTTTGTCAGATGCAGCTGGTTTGGTTACATAACTTCTACAACTGCTCATAAGCAACTGTGTGCTTTTACTGGATTATGTAAACAATGAAATAAATCTTATAAAAGCACCATTAATGACTTTGTAGTCTACTTTCAGCCATCATTAAAGTAGTCTTCTATTTTAAAATAAAGTATGTGGCCTAGAGTACCCATTCAGCCAACCACAGTTTTGAGGTTGCCCAGAGAAGCTGTGGATCTCTGTCCCTGGAAATGTCCAAGTCCAGGTTGGATGGGGCTTTGAGCAACCTGCTCTATTAGGAGGTGTCCATGCCCATGGTGGGTGAGAGTAGATGATTTTTACAGTCCTTTCTAACCCAAACCATTCTGTGATTCATTGATATAATTTTTAATGAGAACAAACTATGCAGAAGGCAAACACAGTACCAAGGGGAAAACAAATAAAAAAACCTTGAAGCTTCTTAAGCATCACATATTTTTGCACTAAACCCCACAAGTTACCTGAAGCTTCAGAAAATCTGAATTTGCTAAGGTCTTCTACAAAATACAGACAGGATGAACAAAAGAGGTTTGTCTCACCCAATGTTAGGGTGTTCAACTTGCATTTTCAAACCATCCCACAGTCTGGAAACAGCAGCTAAGGATGACCCCACAAGACATTTGCAAACTGTGAACAAGGGACAATGTACCACAGCTTTACCAGTCAACGTCAGAGTCCACAAAAACATGACAATACCGAGATACAACTGCAGGACAGATAAAGTCTAAATGGTGCCCAGCCTCAGAGCAATAAATCAAATTGTACAGATATAGAACTGGGATTGTCAGTTTTCAAGCAAACAGGTCTACTGGCACATACCTAGGGCATAAGGATTTTTTTGTGTGTTTGCATTTGTTCCTTGTTTTCAACAATATATAGTATTTCACATTAGCTCCAGATGTGACATGAACAATCATGTTGTTCTTCCTGTTCTCCTGTCAAAGGATAAGCATCACATTGCTTTTCTTTTCAATCTAGTAAAACTGGATCACTTTCCAACTGCAAGGTCTGACTTGGCAATAGACTGAAGATATAATTGTAATTGTCAATTTTCCAGGTACAGATGAAGTACTGCTATATAATAATAACATGACAGTTATGCTTGCTCTCTCATAAAAGAAATACTGCAAAGGGTGAAAAGGGATTAAATGCAGAAAAAAACCCACACAAATAACTAAAATAAAGCAAACAAAAAAACTCACCAAAAACATCCCCCCCCCAAAAAAAAAATCCCTAAAAAAAACCTCACAAAGCTTTAAATGAAAATCTTCCTATAATTGCAAAATCTTCTTGCATTTAAGGCAATTACATATATGCTTTAAAAACTACTTGTTAAGGAGCATAAAAGAGTCAGGATGTAATCTCTGCCTGAAGTTTCTTTAAGTGCTTGAACACAGGCTTGATGGCCTTAAAGCATAGTCCAAACTTTTTCAGAGTCAGGACAGACAGGTGTTTCTCAGGTGACTCCCAGTCACATTCCCGTGAGAGCTGCCATTCCTCAGTGAGCCAGAGGCACAAGCCTTCCTTACCTGCTAATGCCAGCTGCAGCCCACTGATGTCCACTGACTGGGCCATGTTCCCCACATCCATGGCAGCAATCTGCCGAGGAGTCTTCTTGAACAGCTCTCGAGGAGGGGCCAGCATCAGTTGTGAAAGAAAGAACTTTTCTGGAGGAGTTATGGGAGGTAAGAAGCCTGTGGAGACACAGCGAAAAACAATCTGTGGTTTTTAACGTAGGAGCATTAGAAATTTCCATGCTCTTCATGTATAACAAGCAAAAGTAAGACACAAACTGGTATGTTACTCATGTAGGTGCAGCTGGAGAGTGAGTGGCCACAGACAAAACTGTTGTAATGCAAAATACAGCACTACATCATAACAGCTGATGCTAAGTCACTCGTGGTGCTTCATTCAGGCAATTTCCAGTCCCAACAAAAAGTGAGCTATTTAGTATGACCTGACATGGCAATTCACAGAATCAGAGAATGGCCTGGGTTGGAAAGGATCTTAAAGACCATCTAGTTCCAAGCCCCTGCCATAGGCAGGGACACCTGCCCCTAGACCAAGTTGCTCTGAGCTCCATCCAGCGTGGCCTTGAACACTTGCAGGGATGGGGCATTCACAATTTCTCTGGTTCCAGTGCTCCAGCCCTCTAACCAACTTGGTGGTCCTCCTCTGGACTCTCTCCAACAGGTTATTTTTTTTAGAAACTGATTTACTCAACACTGCTAGTGTCATATTTACTGAAGAGGAAAAAAGTGCTTCGCTCTCATGCATTCCTCTCTAACAGTTTTGTTTCACAGCTTTAAGGCTGTTGGAAGCCTCCTATCACCTCCAGCTTTTTGTGACGGCTTTCTCCCAAAAAATTTCGTGTTGTCACAGAATCAATCAGATAGGAAAAGCCCTCTGAGATCATCGAGTCTGATCTATGACCGAATACCACCATGTTAATTAGAAAACGGCACTGAGTGCCACGTCCGGTCTTTCCTTAAGCACCTCCAGGGACAGTGACTGCCACCACCTCCCTGGACAGCCCATTCCAATGTCTGATCACCCTCTTTGTGAAGCGCTCCCTCATGTCCAACCTAAACCTGCCGGGGCTCGGCCCTTCACTATGCTCCTGTCCTGCCGCCGGTTGCCTGGGAGAACGGGC
>VZRX01015738.1:408555-429788 GCA_013398075.1 Notiomystis cincta | reverse complement strand
ACAGCGGGCACAGCGGGCACAGCGGGGACAGCGGGCACAGCGGGGAGAGCGGGGACAGCGGGCACAGCGGGCACAGCGGGCACAGCGGGGACAGCGGGGACAGCGGGCACAGCGGGGACAGCGAGGGGAGCGGGATGGCGGCGAGCCGCGCTGGGAGCCAGCGCCTCCCGGACCGCGGCTGCTCCCCGCCCGCAGCGGGGCCCCGTCGCTGCCTCCCGCTCCCTGCCCGGCTGCGGGCCCAGGGGATTTCCCCCGGCCGAGGGACAGCTCGGGGCAGTGCCGTTTAACGGCGGAGCAGAGACACCATGGATTGGGTTCTGGAGCACAGGTCCCGTGAGGAGCAGCTGAGGGAGCTGGGGTTGCTTAACCTGGAGAAGAGGAGGCTCAGCGGGGATCTTAACACTCTCTACGACCGCCTGAAAGGAGGCTGTAACTGGGTGGGGGTCAAGCTCTTCTCCCTGTTAGCAACAGGACATGAGGACACAGCTTCAAGCTGCGCCACGGCAGGTTTAGGTTGGACATTAGGGATTTCTTCACAAAACGGGTGATTAGATATTGGAATGGGCTGTCCAGGGAGGTGGCAGAGTCACCCCCCCGGAGGTGTTTAAGGAAAGACTGGATATGGCACTTGGTGCCCTGGTGTAGTTGACAAGGTGGTGTTTGGTCACAGGTTGGGCTCAATGATCTCAGAAGTCCTTTCCAATCTAATTGATGCAGTGGTTCTGAAGGGCTGATGTTCATCCATACCTTCCATGGTCCTCCAGAGTTGAGAACATCCACCTTGCTGGCAGGGCTCTCAGCAGAGCTGGAGGGTGGTGAGCAGCTGTAACACATGTCTGGAAGTCAGGGATGGAAGCACATCCCTGTTAAGTGTGATGATCTGTTTCATTGGCATATCCTGTGGAAGCACATCTGATGGGACAATAAGTCACTGGCTTAACTGAAGAAGTGCTGAGGTCATGGCCTGGAGGAAGGACTTTCTGTGGAATGTGCTGACAGGAGAAGAGCTTAGGAAG
The DNA here is from genome assembly GCA_013398075.1 of Notiomystis cincta. Classification (NCBI taxonomy): domain Eukaryota; kingdom Metazoa; phylum Chordata; class Aves; order Passeriformes; family Notiomystidae; genus Notiomystis; species Notiomystis cincta. The sequence goes on along the minus strand of VZRX01015738.1, from coordinate 428,772 downwards.
TCCTGAGAGCAGACACTGATTCTTCTAGTAGCAGTACCCTTCCCAAGTCGCTCTGGCCTAAAGACCTCAGCTTGCCAGACAGCCATACCAGTGTGAGATGGGATTCAGTTCTAAAGTAATATAAATTGAAGCCTTGTGTTTTGCATATAGACCAAATAATTGAGGCAGTCCCTATTTCACATTTCTGATGGGAAAGAAACCCAGATCCCAGACATGTAAAGGATTCATGTACATATAGAGCTGTTAAAAAATGATGGGTTTGTGAGAAAAACAAGGTCTATGGCCAGGTGAGGCAAAATCTGAAAGCTTTGTTGATGGAGCAGTTACTCACCAGCAGACTGGGTCACACTGAGAGGTCTGCTTTCAACATACACTGCTAGAACAGTAAAGCAGATGGAAGAGGATGCTGGTGAGCTCCCTGACAGGGCCAGTGTATTCAAGGAAACAAAGGATTCTTTGGAAGTTTAGGCCAGTTTAGAGTTTACTAACAACTGCAACAAGGACTTTAATTGTAAGATTTAGGAAGAAGATTAAAAAATTCCAAGTAGCTGAGGAAGTAAACTCTGGATGTGTGTGGTAGGGCTAGATGGAGAACTTGGGAAGGAAAAGGCCTTGGACCAACCAGCAAGTTTTCTGTTTCTGGTGTGCTGGCAAAAGTTGGATTTGTTCATTTTTGGGATGAAGTTTATGGTTAGAAATGATCACATCTAAAATTGTGCCTTAAATTGAGGGATAGCTTGCTGGGTGGATTAGCACCTAAAAACACCTTTGATGCTTCTGTCCAGGTGGTGTTTTTTGTACAACCTGCTCCTAATAACAAACTCTGCTGAAGACAGCACAGCAAAAAGAAGAAATGTGTAGAAAAAGAGAAAGCTGCTTCTTCTTTTTCCTATAGATTTCAGAAACATAATCCACTCTGATATTATACCTACTGGAATAATGGATGAACTGCAGAAATGGACTTCAGAGAGAAAAAAAAGTTTCTCTGATGACTGAGATAGCAAAAAAATCATGTGACTCATATGTGCTCACTAATGCAGCCATATGAAAACATGCTATGCAAATTAAAAGGTTTCTGGTCAGAAAAGGAAAGCTAACAGTTTAGAAGATGGAATATTTAATAGGAAGTGGGATGGACACAGAGGGAATTTTGAAGTCACAATGATTTTAAAACAGATTACCATTTCAGGGTAGGAAAAACCTTAATCTAAAAAAAAAAAGATGGGGGTAAAATGCTCTTGGGAAATGAAGTGTAGTAAGCAAGACTGTTTCTGTGACTGCACAGGGCACTATTATTTTGTGTACACAGGAGTGTGTTGCACATTCTTGGGCTCAAAACTTGTGTAATGAAGAAGTGAGACAGTGTGGTACTAGTGCAGACTCAAATAAAATGAGTTCTTGGCCAGATGTGAAACTGATTGCATTACACTCGGGGAGGAAGGCTGGGGCCTCAGCTACTTTGGTGGGCTGGGGGCTGTTGGATTGTGCAGGAGATGCCTCACTGCAGCACAGTCTCATGGTATAAAAGGAAGAGTTCAGTTTTCTCCCTCCCTTTGCAGAACAACGCCTCTGGGAGCAGGCTGAGCATATTCCATTTCTTTTAAATGGCCTGTGGAATAGCTATTAAATGGTCAATACAAGCTTAAAATACACCTGTCAATTTTATGTTTGAGTTTAAGGAAGAACCTCTGTAAAAATCATGCTTTGAGTTCCTAAAGAGGGATGAAGAGATTGGGGCTATCCTTAAATTTCTGACTCTCAGCCCCCTTGTGTAACTCTGTCCTACTGGCTCAAAAATGCTAATACATACTAGCACAGACACAGAGATTCCAGACTAAAAGTGACACAGGCAATCTAGTTTGGCAGGTTACCCTTTGCAAATAAAAATAAACCTTTACAAAATTATTTGGCTCTTAGAATGCAATTGGTTTAGTATTTAAAAAACATCAACCTTTGATGAATTGTAATTGTTACTGGGAAATGAGATCCACAACCAAAGGAGAACAGTCAAATTTGATTTCCTGAGCTAAGGGCGAGGCTGTGCAATTTAACTGTACTGTAGAAGTTGTCTTTTCTTCTTTACTTCTTAAAATAGATTATATTATTGTTGTGTTTTAGGTGATGCATAAGAGACACAAACTGCATTGCAGGTACTATAAAAAAAATCCTAATGAAGGATAGGTAGAAAAAGGCAACATTTGGAAGGAGCACTAAAAGTATTAAAGAACTGTCCACTCAGTATTTTAGTTTCTTCTAGCAAAGAGGCTCAATAACTCAGGAAACAACTCTCAACAGCCTATCTTTTATCCCCACAGTTCATTTAGGAAGGACACAGTAGGAAGGAATTAAATCACACCTGAAAGTCAAAGGGTGAATTAAAGCGCTTCCAGATTGTTCTGTTTATTCTCATGAGAACTCTCTGTTGTACACAAATTCCTTTCCACAGTAGTTTAAGTGACCCATCCTGTCTACAGTGCATTTTAAATAGCATATATCAGAGAAAGGAAGGAGAAGATGCATTTTTTTATATATCTCTTCATGTGTGTCTTTCTAGCAACAGTTGCTGGTTCATCAGTTCAAAATACAAGATAGGACCACCAATACAGAAACAGATTTTGTTATTCCTGGAGTAATCAACAATATTGGCATGCTAACAATGCCTAAAAGTCTTCCTGATAACTGTATGAGAACACATCTTCACTTGTTAGTCAGCTCTCAAAGCTGCCAAGGCATCTTGGATACAGCTTGAAAAAAACCAAAAATATCATTGCATGAATGGTTTCATAAGTGCTGAATACTGAGTGAGTTAGAAGTAAACATGTTTGTTGCTGAATTCTTTAACTGCTGTGAGTTTTAGTGATGTCTCTGCATTTTAAGCCACACATGATCACACCTGTAAGTTAATATTAGTCCACTGTCTTGATTCCTTGGGTGTTAGATGCTCCCAGAAGAGACAGAGCTCTGGCCCCATTGAAATTAATGATGAAACTCCAAAAGGGCACATAAAAGCAGCAGACATTATGGCCATTTGCATATGTGTTTTTGGATAGACCCTTCTTCTGATAAGGAAACCCTTTCCTGATCACTCAGAAACACTTTTTCCTCCAAAAACTGTTTGAAGCAAAATAATATTCTCGTTTGTCCTTTTTTCCTTTTCTTTCTTTTTTAGGCAGGATTTTTTTTTTTGTTTAATCAATTTGTAATTTTAAAATATCTGAGCATATGTTCTGTGTAGAAACATTCAGTCTGTGCATTGCTTGGGGACTCGTCACTATGAACTTTAATTTGAGCACTCAGCATTTTTAATTTGAGCTATGCAATTGCACATCTGACTCAAATGGAACTATTTCCGTTCCCTGGCTTCATGGCTTGATTTATGCCTTATGGTTCTGTTTTCATCCAAAATCAATTTCAGTAGAATCTTTACCTATGCAGATAAAATTGCAGGAGGAAGTGCTTTATGTTTAAGCTACAAATTTGAAATACACCTTCTGAAAGAATATTCGATAATTCTGAGCTGATTAAAAAGCTCTTGTCCAGGAAGTGGGAGATTCAGTTTTTCTTCATCTCCCTACAGGCTTTTAAACTCCAGCCCAGACTATGGCTATTAGGAAGTAGAAGGCAGTGTTTATCTCCTTTGGCTGAAGTTATTTTGCTTTGTTTACAGGCATTAAAGGTTCACCACAAGAGGAAGGGAGGAAAAGCAGGATCTGATGGATTTAATGAGAGTGTGACATTCAGGGTGGTGGGTGGTCTGTGTCCTAGTCCTGCCCTAGGAACAAGGCAAATGTGCACAATAGCAATCCAAAATACATGCGTGAAGGGACTAGAAATCTGTTGTCCCTCTTGCCCACCTGAATTCCCAGCCACTGGGGGATTCACTTCTTCCCATTCTTTCCCTTTAGAAGGAAAATTCAGAAATTTAGTAAGGAATCTCTCTTAGTCTCATATGCATACTTTCGTATGGTAATACACTTCCAGCAGCACAGCTTCACACGTTTGTCTGTATCCTGAGTTCCGTGTCGTTCCTTTCCTCATGTTCATGTATGTTTCTAACACCCAGTCAGCTCTGCAGGGCTTTCTATCCCAGTGCCTACAAAGTTTCTCTTGTGCCTGACTCTTTATTTCCTTCCAAATATGTTGCACATCCTCAAAGTATCTCGTTATTCATCCCATCTCCTGGTTTATGCTGAAAGCTTTTAAATACGTTTTAATGATGCATAACAGCAATATAACGAGCCTAATAGCACACTATTGATTTTCATTTGAAACACTGACATTTGAACATTTCTACAGCCTTTTAACAGTGTGTATATTTAATGTGATTCAATGACAAGGCAAATGCAAGACAATGTGTCTCTACTAAAAAAAGTCACAGCCTTTATTTCCTAACCCTCTCTCCCCCTCTCCTGCAATCATTTTTGCAATCATCCACAATGGAAGTATATAATTTTCAGTGGTTTTAAAAAAGTAATAATACTACTACTAATTTTATTTTCTCATACCATAATACTTGGTATGAGAAAATAAAAGGGAAAACCACAAAATTGCAGTATCCAGATAGAGCTTTGCTTATCTGCTCTGATCACAATGAAGATATTAATGATCCACATCCAGTGAGTGCTGCCAGAGAATGCAATGTGTTAGCTCTGGAGTGCACTGCCCAAGGATGCCCTCTGGACAATTCTCACGCTAACTTCATGAACTAAGAAACCCAAAAAGAAAAATGCCATCAGCAAACATACACGTCAGCATAAGATAAGATAGCAGCTCCCTTTTGATGAATAACTCAGTAGTTTCATCCTATGAAGAGTTTTGTTTCCAGGAGAGGTTTCTGAGAAGTCAATGAGCAAGATGTGAAGCAGCCATACTCTGTCCTGATCAGCCTGTGTGTGTGGCTACTTGGACATAAAACTAACAGCAGCACTGCCAGGCTCTACTAGCTATATGTTTTCCTTCATTTTCCAGTATTGTGACATGTGTTTTTCAGAAAGTGTTTATGAGAAATGAATGCAGGTCAAGTTTACATCATTACACCTTACCCTTCTGTCTTTTCACAGCACCATTCATATTCTTTGCACATCAATCATCTGCACAGCAATATAAATGTGCATGACATTGTCAAGATATTAGGAAATACAGTTTCTGCCCTATGGGTTGATTGAGCATAGGGTAATAAATAAAGAAAGAGAGAAAAACAAAGGACATGGGAAACAAGTAAGATCTATGTTTTTGTGAGGTCTTCAGTTTGCTTGCTTTCCCAACATACAGCTTTTGGTTTGTAGCCACATCAAATAAGAGGATCATCTGACAAGTCATGACTCAGACCTCATTGCAATTGCATATAATTAGACAGGGGTTCTGCTATCGAGCTTAAAAAAATCAGCTGCTTTCATTATCATTTTGTTTAGATGTTTTTTCAGTCCTGTGGTTTTCTTTCAAGGAGATGATGCAAGTAAGATCAGGAGCAAAATTTCTGAGAATATGTAAGAGATTTTGAAGTCTGAGATGCTTTTTGAATTATTAGTAGTTCCCAGAATGCATCTTAGACTGAAATTATGATACTCAGTTTTCAGAGGTTACCTAAAAATTCAAAACTGTTTATCAAATAAGGTACCTAACATGCATATGTTTTGTTGTCAAGATGTGAGTTAAGTTCTATTTCTGCCCATACCAGAGATTCTTCTAACTAGAAACAGAAATGAGCAAGAAAACCATTTTAGTGTACCTTGAATAGGTGGTGATATTAATAAGTAACTGCTAAAAGCAGCAGAGTGGGGCATGGATGTTAAACCAGTCAGAGAAGAAATCTCTTTTACATATAGCTGAAAACAAGAAATTACTGTTACCTTTTATTTAAGATAGGTCACATGAACAGTCTCCCGAAGAACCTAATGCTCTTGGCTGATGGTGGAGGGATTGTAGAATGATGACCTCAGACATCTCATTTTTGACCTCTAAATTAGGAAATCAATCTCATCCCCTGGAGAAGCAAGACCAAGTTTGACACCAAGTTGTGGTTAACTCCTGGTCAGAGCCCCAGTCATACCTGCAGGCAAGATACTTGTTCCTTTTCTAATCTTCCAATGGTGTGTTGCATCTCTTTTCCCCAAATTGCACTGGTCTTTCAAATTTTAAACTTCAATTCTCCAGGATGAGGGCTGCCTCTAGTGACAGTCCTCAGTACAGTGATTTCTGGGACTGTGAAGTATCCCTGTAATGGAAATTCTGGCGTGTCTCAGGAAGAAGGGGCTTCCGTGCATAGGCAGTTGAAGCAAAAACTAATGGGCAGTGCAAAACCAAAGGGGTTGTGCAGTACAACTGCTTCTTTCTGCCCACCTGCCCTGGGGAAGTCCCCTGTGGCTCCTGCTGTTGGCACTTGTGTCTTGCAACAACCAGAAGTTTCTAGAGGATGTGGAACTACTTTGTTCCCTGTCTGTTATGCATGACTATAAAAGCCCAAGTCCCCAGTGCTGCCAGCTCAGTGAAACTGAAAGGGGGTAAATTCAAATTGATAAACAAAAAGCATTTTACATACAGCATGTGTATAAAGAACTTAACTGCTACAGACTGTCATAGAGGCTATGGTTGTAAGGAGGCCTATGACATTTTCAAAGATAACAAAATATCTAGAGTAAATGCAGGAAAGGAGAAATTTAGATGGTGCATAAGTGCTTCTTCATCTTACACAATCTCTTAAGGATGGATGAGACCTTTTTGGGGATTATTTTCTTTGTTGTAACTTGTCTTGGTCACCATCAGACAGGAATTTCTAGTCCATAAATCTGAACAAATACAGCAATTTCCGTGTTGCTCACTTATGTCTGAGAGAGTCTGCTGACCATAAAGTGCACCAAGGGTTTGCATTAATTCTGTAGGGCTCTGAAAAATTGCCCAACGGGCAGTTGGTTTGCAGGGCAGTGATGTGTATTCTTGGGTGATGTGGCATTGGTGTACAAGGCCCTGCATTCATTGCTTTGCTCTCCTATGCCTCAAAGAACCCCAGATTGTGCAATTCACCCACCTCCCGCTCTTCCTTTTAATTCTTTGCTCAAAATCCAGTGCAAACTTCCTCTCTCATCCTGACTATTTATAAGTATACATAGAAACAAATGTTTTGTAAAGATGTAAGAGGCATTCTTCTTTATTCTCAAGGGCAAATAAAACCTTTTATTTTTAGCCCAGTTTCCTAAGGAAATGAGACTGATGCAATCACATTGTCTATTTGTCTGTCTATCAAATTGGCCCCCTTCCCCCCTTCCCTCCCCCCATCAACTCCTCACCATTAATTTCTTCCAGCCAGATCTGAAAGAAAGGCAAAATTCTTTCAAAAGTGTTAAATGCACACAAGTTTTATGCAAATCTGTGGGTGGGCCAGAGGAGAGATCTTATCTGTTCCCTGGTGGGAGATGTCAGTCCTGGCTGAATTCAGTGGGTGGGCAGCAAAGGGCTGTGCCCTTGGGCATAGCTGTAACACCACATGGTGCCCATTGTCCCCTGAAGGTGGAAGAACAGGAGCCACTGGGGTGGGAGTTCAGAGGTGCTTCTGGAGAGGCTCTCCTGGGTATTTGGCAATATTTCAGGGGTGGGGAGAGACGTGTGGAGGCAAGGGGGAAGGGAAGGAATGAGGTTGTGGGACATGTGGGATGCAGAGGGCAGAGCACACTTTATGGTTTTCTTTATACCCCAAAGGGGCTGAATGTTAAGGTCATGTTCTGGGGAGCTTCTCAGTGGTCACTCAAGGAACATGGTGGGAAAGAAATGCAAAGCCAATGCTAGAGAAGGGGGCACAAAAAGCAGTTTGGTTTTCAGACAGCTTCTCCAACTTAGTCTGGCATCTACTAATGCCTTCCTGTGGTGTTTGAGATTATTTTTTAATGGAGAAATTGGTGAGGTCATTTAAGAGACTAAGCTTCCATAAATTCTTCCCTATTCACGAATATGCTGGTCAGCAGATAACATTTAAACAAAGAGATAAGGTCTCTTGTCATAGGTCTGGGAAGCAGCTTCTCCTGTTAGGAAGTTCCAACAAGGCAATACCCTAAAACTGCATTTTTAGGTGACACATAGGTGCATAGGTGACACACCTTTACTTCAGTTGTCCTACCCCTCCTCACGAAACCACAGCTACTTGTTTGCTAAATTCTTTCAAGCTTAAATCTGAAGTACCTGAGTCTGGAGACTACTGTCTTGCAAGGGATTCAGAACAGGTTAATGGATAAAGATGAGCTAAAGATAAAAAAGCAGTGACCCTATTCAGATGAGCAATGTAAGTAAGAAAATTCTCTTCTCCCCTTTTCAATTCACAGAAAAAATTGAATTACAGTCTTCTTAGATAAGATGACAAGGCAAGAATCTGTTGGAGCAGAGAGGGAGAGAGGGGGAAAGAGAAAGGATAAAGGTTCCTGTTCTCCTGCAGATGCTTATTGATTTTGGACACAAGTCCAAATTTTTTAAAATGCAGTTGGACTTGGAGTGCATGGGAAAGAAAGAAGGGTCAAGAACTACCTACAGCATGAACATCTTCCTCTCACATTCATGAAGTGTGTGCTGCACACAAACATGCCACTTGCAGTGCAGAGGGAGGGGTACTTGGCAGTATTTCAGGGGTGGGAAGAGAGAGGTGTGACATCCTTGTGGCATCCTTGATTTCTCTTGCTGTCCCTGCCTATCTCCAAAGATTGACATTCTTAATTGATGTCCTCACAGAAGGTGTGAAGGTGCAGAGTGCTGTTAACACAAATGGCCCAGAGCACACAGACATCCAAACAAGTTTGAAAGCTGAACCATTTTGCCTTCAGCAACTGAAACCATTTTGCAAATATTTAATATATAATTAAACCTTCTTTTCCCATCAGGTGATCTGACCTCAGCATATAATTTTACATGCCAGGACAGAAGAAGATGGTGAGATGAGTCAAATAAAGTAATAATGGGTAGAAAGTTTCTATTTGTAAATATACTGTCAGAAATAACTTGAGTCCCTTCTCCAAAGGGGAAACCCTGGCTTTCTTCATGATCCTTGTTTCATGCTCTATGCATCCCATGCTTGTGTCCATAAATGTTTCCCTGTGCTCAGCCACCATCTGCAGATCTGTGTCCCTGACTGCCAGTTGTTTCTGCATTTCTTGCAGAGATCACACCAAGGACAGACACATGCAGTCAGTGTAGCTGGAAAAGTGCACTCTCCCTCAGCCAGCTACTATTTCACATGTATTAGCTAGCGGAGCCTGTGGTTTGGCATCAGCACAAACTTCTTCCTATCACAGCATTAGAAGTTGTCTGATCAACACAAAAATGGTTACCTAAGCCTGGCACAGCCACCTCCTGGTAAGCAGTGGTGACCCGTTTGTGCACCTGGCCCCCTCTCTGGTTTATTACAGCAGTCTTGGGTCAAAGCAAGGTCTTCAGGGGGCTCCAAGCAGGCAGAGTTCTGCAATAACTCTGTAGCTGCTGCTTATCACCCCTACTCTAGATTTTGATGCAATTTCACAGCCCTGCAGCACCAGAGGCCTCAACTTGCAAGGGCTGAAGGCAAACAACAGCTGTCAACATTCAGCAACGTATGCAGCATCATTTCTTTGCCAGCACCTATCACTGTCAAGTAAGGGTTAAAAAAGACCACTGCTGAAATGCCCTTCATGGTCAGAGCCTTCAGTGTGCATCCTTCTGAAATAACATCACAGTCCAAAACAGGAACAGCTCTTTCAATGGTGCAGGATCCATGCCTGGACAGCAGCTGGAGAGGACGGGAGAGAAAAGGCTGAATCAGAAGTATTTTATTTTTAGTAGTTTAATAATGGACTAGGAACGTCTGTGAGCTGGAGTTGAGGAAAAACAAACATGTCTTTCCACAGCACATGGTGAAACAGTTCCTTAGGTACTTCATGCTGGTGATACTTTGAAGTCCTAGCCACCCTCCCAGAGCTCCTCGTGTGGACTTGCATTTAGAACTGTGAATCAAATGTGTGCTTTTGGGCAAGTTTGGTTTGTCTGGATATCCACACCCTCATATGTAAGCCAGGGTAAATCTTGAAGCAAGAAATGGGCAGAAGTGGCAGAGATGCAAATGTATGGCAGGACTGAAAGCAAAGCATTGTTTCCCAAGTCCCAGGGCTGCTTGGCCATTAGAAAAGGGCAAAGCAGTAACACTAATACCTTGAGTTCAATCTCTCCATTAGCACACTGGTTTTGCCTTGTAGGTATACAGAGGACCTGTATGGATGTACACATTCCTGTATTTTCGTAGGTATGATTTTTGTCTTTAGAAGATGACATGCCCCAGCAGGCTCCTCAGTTTACAACATCCTTCCTCAGGCCAGAAGGAATTGCTGCAGCTTCCACAGGCCATGCCAGGTCAGAGTAAATTCTATGTCCCATTGGCACGAGGCAGATGGGCTGAGAGCTACTTTAGGATAGTCTGATAGCATGGCAATACTTCAGAAAATGCTGTTTTGTTGAGGTCCTGAGTCTTGTTGCTGGACAAGACAGACACTTCTGAGACAAGCCATTGTGTCCTTCAGAAGACTTAATCTGTACCATGAAAGGAGCAACTCTCATACACCTACCAAGGTGAGTATAACCTTGTAAAAAAGAGCATGGAGAAATGTCAATAGGATGTTTAGATAAATGGTTTCAACTAGAAAATTTGAGTTTGCTCAGTGTGGTTTATTTATGATCTGAACATCAAGAGCATTTCAAACATTTACTTGATCAACAAAAGAAGAAACCACTCTGTATTTACACAGTCTTGTACCAACCTCCTCTTTCCCAGTAACTCTTAAACCTGTGGATTTTTCAGCCAGAGAGAAATAGAGACCTGGAAGAGAAGGAGCTGTACAATCTCCACCAGCTGGAGACCTGGCAGAGGGGAAGGGCTCTGCCATGGAGTCTGCCCTCATTATTGCTGCCTGCTCTCTCAACTCCAACCAATTTTCCTGCTCTCTCTTCTTGGCCCTTTTGCAGTGTTGGACCAGCTGGCCCCAGCAGGGAGGCTCTGGGAGGTAGTCTGAACCACACCGGGAGGAGGGGGAACAGGAAGCAGTGCAGGAAGAGGGGACTGAAGATGTAAAGGCAACATGGGGTCATGCAGAGAGGGTAAAGGGAGACTATTACAGTAAGGGAGGGCAGGAGAGCAGAGACTGTTACGGGTTTTGCTGGTTTTGCTGCCTCCTAAATCCTCTTCTTTGGCATATGAAAGGAATGTGAAGGTGCAAGACAACAGTAATTAATAAATAAACAGTAATAATCAGTGCTTTTCAATTCCAAAGGTTTTATAAACATTAACGAACCTTCATGAGCTGTTGGAGAGGTATTTAAGCCGTATTCCATTTTCACAGATAAGGAGATGAAAGCTCTGGCTCAAGTCCAAAGTTTTTAAAAGCAGAAACTACTTTTAAGAGCCCTCTTTGATGCTCAGCACCAAGCCTCCAAAGGGATTGATTTCACAGTTGCCATCAATGTCGATTATATGCTATTTACTTCTGCAAAGCTAGGTCTAAACATGTACACACTCAAAAGCAGCAATATCTTTTGAAAATTCAGGCTCTGTATGCCTGTTGGGTTATCCCAAAGTATGTAAGGAGAAACTGGCTTATGAAAAAAACAGATATGTAAAAACATTTACGTTTTTTACTATTGCACTTATTACTATTGCATACGACAAGGATAGAAAAAAACCACTTTGCAGGCCTAAGACACTTAGAGAAAGGGTAAAGTAAAACAGAGATTAAAAAAAAATACTTTCAAGAATATCCATACCTCTGTGCAAATGGGAAAGTAAGCAGAGCATGTTTTCAAATCTTTCTACACCTCCCATAAAGACTAGGCAGATGGTTTGGGTGCATTTCTGTGTGTGATGAATATTTTATTCCTGAAAGGAATAGAAAATATGAATGTGTATGTAGTCACCAGCTTCACTGAGTGAAGAAACAGCAGTACTTCATTTGAAACCATGTGATCTGGTAGTTCAGAAAAGAAAAAAAAAATAGCAATATAATAAAAAACGGAGGAGACCTGTAGTTCTTTTTTTGGAATTATGCATTCCCAATTTTAATTGCTCTGCAGCCATGCAAAGACTAACATCTTGTTAGCCTACCTGCAAAAACAGATGGTGAAAAAGCCTCCAAATTCTGTTAGAATGGCAGGTGTCACATTTAAATTAGCCAGCAGCCAAAACAGAAGGAGATCACAGAGCTTTCACACAGAATATGGCAGTCAGGTAGAAGCAGAAGTGCAGTGCTGATCAAAGACACCAGGTTCAAACCTAGGCCTAGGCATGTGCAGCACGATTCCTACCCAGCAATATCAGCGATGTACCAAGCTCAGCATAGCTTTGAGTGTCATAGCAGATCAGTGGGAAGAGGTAAGAATCACAACAGAAATGCTCCTTTGGGGATCCCCAGCGCATAAAAAAGAGGAAAAGGTTGCCAGAAAAAAATATGTTAAAGGACACCTCAAAGGCACTCTCATACACATTTTAAAATTTGTCTCAAAGCGCTGACACTTCTGCAACAACCAGGCTTGTGCTGTGACACAGTTTTGCCACTCCTGCAGCTGAAGCTCCTCACAGGTATTTTGAAATCCTCAGAAGGTGAGCAGAAGTGGTGGTTCCTGCCTACACCTTCTGCTGCACCACCATGCCCAGCACCAGCAGCCCCGGCAGCACCTGCAGTCCCAGCAGGCTCAGCCTGACGCCACTTGGGTGGTAATGTAGTGCTGAGCGCCTTGGTGGAAGGTGCCAACTGTCTGCAGCTGCCAGACAGGTGGGCAGGATTCACAAAAAATGGAAAACAGTAGAGCTTTATGTAGCTTCCAAGTGGTTGTAGGGTCCCTGCGTGCACAGGGTTATGACAAATCCCATGGAACACGAGCACAGTGTCAGACCTGGTGGCATACAGGCAAGATAGAGAGCATAATGACTTCAAGGGACATACATAATAGGCTTTCATGTGTTTCTGTTATGCAGCTCCTGTGAGGCATCTCTGACTGAGAAAAAGGCATGGTTAATTCATGATTTTAAAAGGCCTTACTATCCACACAAGTTGATGGTCCAGGGGATCAAAGGAAGAACAGGGTAAACACCCAAAGCAAAGTTTTAAAACAACAAGAACCTCTGGTTCCAAGTGCAGCAAAGAAAAATGGAAATTCCTCCAGCTTCCTAGGCCATACTTTTAGCTAAGGCAGGTGGTATCCAGATCCAGCAAAAGAGAGTTATGGTAGAAAAACCACTGCCCAACTCCATCCAGAAGCAAGATGTGGCATTATAAACAATGCTGGCATACTTTTGGAGGTGGTTTAGATTTGAGGTTTTTTATTCCCCAAATCACTGAAGTATTGCTGAACTCCTGAAGACTTTCAATCTTGGAAGATGAATTAGGATGGGAATTTTGGATCAGGAAACAGCCCTGGAGGAAGCTGCTAACAGAAGCAAACACTGGCTATTCCACTTCAGGCTTCCTTTGAGACTGCCTGGCACAAGTGAATGCCAGCAGCTACATTTTTGGTAGTGCGTTAGGACAGCAATACCTTTTTCCTATCAAGGTCATTTGCTATTGCTGCTGAGACACCACTGCTCTACAGAAAACTGCAATTAGAAAAGTGGCAGGTTACAACCTCTGTTTAGGAAGTTTTGTCCTCTCTGCTCTGGGCTTTTCACCTTGTCACAAGTTATGGAGCCTTCACACCTTTACTTTTGATTCTGACTCCTTCATTCCTGGCTCTGCTAATTCGCTCTATTGTTCAAGGTCTTGTGTCTACCAAAAGGTACAAAAATCACTGGCTGCTTGATTCATTCTCCCTGAAGAGCAGAAATGCATTTTAGGAAGCCAACTCCTCCATTCCCATTACATGGCAGAGACTGTGCCAAGCCAGAAATAATTGTATTTTTGGAATGCAGCTTCTTATATAAGGCTGGCCATTCCTCTTTTTTTGTACCAGAATAATTTCAGTGTCTTATCTCAATGTCAAACAGGGCAGTATACAAAAATCCTGAGAGGATGAGGTCTACCTATAGCTATGTCTTGAGAATGAAAATGCCTCTGGAGAATGGGCAGGGAGGGTATCCTGGGTGGTAACTTGAGAAATACCTCCTTCTTTCCATCATAACAGAAGTAATGTACATCATCTCCTCCCAGCTTCCTGGGGTCATTACCACTGTGAGGAACAGAGGTCTTCTGCACCTGCTGAAGGTGGGGAGGAAAGCTGGTGTGACTCAGCTCTGGCAGAGTGCAGACACATTATTAAGCACTGGTGGAGAGGATGTTAAGTAGTGGGCAGGGCAGGGCAAGGTCTCACTCCCCTGCTGTCCTTTGGAGTGACCATGAAGCCCTTGCCTCAGTTTCCTCTCTATCACCTGTGTACTCTGCAGGGATCTGCTATATATGAGTAAAGGGCTAAGGGATTGTTTTTTTCATCCAGTGTTTTAGGACAACTGGAAGTTTAGTGAGACAAAAAAAAAAAAAAGCTGCAGTTTACTGCCTTAAACCACATGTATGTATTATTTTAAACATATCCTGACAGAGGCTGTTTTCTTAGGAAATGTTTGTTAAACACCTTGAAATGTGATGACCTTTCTAGTGTCACAGTAACTGTGTGGTTCTCAGAAGAGCTTTGACAGTGCTAAATTACAGAAGTGGGTTTTGCAACTGAAAGTGAGGAAGTGATGCTGGAAGTAAAATAAGAAGTGGAATCAGCCACATAATCATTTTGGATATTGCTATTCTATTGCTGGTAGTTGAAATATAAAATGCACATTTTAATGTTTTTGACAGGGAAAATGCCAGGAAATATTATTGCATAAAACTGTGAGTCAAGACTTCTAATGTGTTTTTACAATGTTGCCTGTGGCTTAATTACACTTGCTCCTGACCGTGTATTACATCTTCTTATATCTTCTTTATTGCACAGGCATTAATTTAATCAGAGATAATAAATGAAACCTCTGGAATTAATTACAGGTTGTAACAGTATTGTTACTTTGCTAGAACAGGCAGGAAGACAAAAACATATGGACCCATAAACATTAACTGGCTTTTGCAATCCAGCCATTACAGGAGAGAGACAATGAAGATTAAATTACTTGGAGATGTAGGTGAGAATGCTCAGGCAGTTTTCAGTGTTTCTGAAACTCAGCAGTTCTCGGTGTGGAAGACCTTGATTACTACATTTCTGTGACCCTTTCAAACTCAAATGCATCTTGTGTTTGAATCTTTTCAAAAAATCTAAGCTTAAGAACTGCTTTTACAGATTCCCAGGATCTGATCTGTCTGGCAGGAGGGGTCTTTGCAGTCCTGTTTCAATGGTGGCATGCTGCCAGGATTTGGGATCTGCGTGTGAGTTACCGTGATTTCCCTTTGGGCCCTCTCGTTTCTGCCAAATTTGAAGTGGACTTTCTGTGAGTGAGAAGCAAACATGGCCCCATTCCAACAGCACAGTATCTGGGAGGGTGTTTGACAGGAAAAAACTTTGCAGAAGAGCCTTTCAAAGAATCTTTTTAAAAATCCCCTCTTGTAGGGGATTTCTTGTGGAGAACAAAGTCATTACCTGTGCTTAGTAATCTTTCTGATCACAAAGTTAACATCACAGAGTAACTCCATCATATATGAAATCATTTGTCTTATACTATTTCTAAAATGCCTCTAGTCTGGTCCTTGGTGTGCTATTCACAGTAAAAAACTTTCTGATCAATCTGATTTGCTTAGTAAGCTTAGTACTTAACCTAACCTTCCCTTTTTTAGAAAAAGCAAACAAACAAACCTCTTGTGCTGCATTTAGTGAATCACCTTTTTAATGCAATAAATACATCATCTTCTTTGTATTTAACACACAGGTACTTGCAGGCAGCTATTTTGTGCTTCACTTCAGTTGTCACTTTCAGCTGAGCTACAGATATATCAGACCACTGCAATGTGCACTCACAAGTCAGCCTTAAACCCTTAATAAATTCCTGTTGTTCTTTTCTTATTTGCCTCCACCAGATCTACATTTTTCAAATACTGAAGTAGTCTGAAATTAATATGATGTAACAAGAATGGTCCCATGGGACTTTTGTAGAGAAGGACTGTTATCTACCTGGTCTGTCACGGGGATTTGTCTACACAATGCAGGAAATATAATCCTACGCTGTATGGAAAGCCTGGCAGTCTGAGCAGTGGGGTATTTTGGATCTTGAGAGCTCTTTCAAGAGCGAGCCAGTGCCTGGAGCAGTGTGCTGAGGGCTTAAAGCTGCCATGGGGCACTGACCAAATGTGTCACTACATCTCTCCTTAGTTTGGTGTAGGTGGGAGGTGAAGTCTTTTCAAAACCCAGCCACATATCAACATGGTGAATCTGAAGATTTGTGGCTTCATTTTCTCAGAAAAATCCCTTCTCTGCTCTCAGACTGCTCAGTGGTTTTCAGCCCAGGGGCTGTGGATCTGTGTTGGCAGATGGCTTCAAGGGGACATGCCAAGATGAAGAAAAGTAAAGGTATTGAGCCCTGCTCTCAGCTGGGCTAGAAGAGGCTGAAGCTACAGTGGAATACTTTGGGGGCTGCAGAAAACAAAGGGTTAAAAATAGCAGCTGTTGATTAATCTCTGTGAGGTGGTGTTCTGTTTTGGTTTTTTTTTTGTCCCCTGAAATAGGTATGTTTTAGTTATTTTTTCATAGATGTATTAGCCAAGAGTTTGACTTTCCAGTGTTATATTCACTGATGTGTCTTATTTCCCTAGCACCCTTAACATTATTTCTTTGCATTCACTGCTGCCTCCAGTAAGTCCACACTCAGGATCATCTGAGAGTTTCAGCAACTCTGTCTTGGGAATTGAATCAGCTCAATGATCAGGGTTTTTCAGACACTAATAAAGATACAAGTTAAAGAATCAAAACTGGAAACATGGAAATGATTGGACTGTGCACCTGCACAACAACAGCCAAATTCCAGCTCATTTTTTTAAAAATATAAATAAATTAATCTCCATCTTTAGGCTCTCATTTAATGATAAATGCAACTAAATCTCCCTACAGCCTCCTGCCTGAAAGATCAGCCTGTTTCTTTCCCTCAGTCCCGCACATGCACTTTCATCCTAGTTTTCCTGCAGTCAGAACATGACTAAGGAACTAACATAGCCAAAAACACATTAATAAATAAAAGTTTTCAACTGACAGGGGTTAGTGAGGGAGCATGGACAACCTGTTTCTGTGGCAGCCCATATGTGCATCAGCTGCAATCATGCACTTGCAAGCCCTGGAGCCTGTCCTAGAGCACTGCACACTCACAGTCTCCCAGGTTTGTTCCAGTGCTGCCAGCCCCCTCTGAGGGTTTGGTACCCTCTGCAGAGGGCCAGCCAGGCAGGAGGCCCAGAGCACCATGGCTGCCTCTTTCCTGCCATCATTCATTTTATGCACTGGAGGAATTTGCCTTCCTTGAGCACCTCAGCGACATACAGAATAAAAATTATATATCTGTTTGATGGATGGAAAATATGAAGCCATGTGAAGTTAAAGGGCATGACTAGTGCTGGGAAGGCAGTCAGTGACAAAGGCAAGAAGGAAAAGCAGTGTTTACCCTGTGACTGTTCCCTATGCTGTCTATACTCTATTTCATGGATGCTCAGAATCTCTGCAGTTTATTCTGGGTATGACTGATGTTCTAACATAATCTGAATGGCAGACTCCCTGTCTTGTGCTACTAATACTGAAATTTAAGAAAGATACATAGCATCATAAATAACACAAATACAGTCATTTCAGAGTGTGTGTTAAGGGTAGTATAAGGCCAGAAACCTCATTTTCTTTCTGTTCTTTTCTTTCAAATATATCTTTATTTTTTTAAAGCTATTTTTCTTCAGTCTAGTAACCTTAAGTACCTTCAAGCAATTGAGTAAGATAGTCCTATCTTTTCTAGACTTTATCAGATCATAAATAAAAATGTATATAACTTCTCACAGCACTCTGGTTTTGGTGTCTCATAATCTATGAGATTCCCATTCTCCCTGGTTTTATGTACCTCTCTAGACACCAGCATTTTAAAACTATTGCTTCACAGGAGACTTCAGAAGATCCTCAGATCATCCAAGTCCTGCTCAAATACTGGCTGTGAAAAGAGTCAGTACATTACTGTAGGATTTTCTTCATGAAATAAACTTATCCTTACCTGTTGCCAAAGACTGTCTAGTTTCCAGATAGAAGCTGTGCCTCAGGATGTCAGAGACTGCCACACACAATGCCATATTGGGAAAGGAGGCTCCTGCATTTATTACAATACATTTTACAAAGTGCTTCGTTTTACTCTGTCATCCTGAACAAGTTTTCCCTCATCTCATCCATCCCCCTTTTGCTTCTCTGAAGCCACTTCTCAGAGATTCTTTGTTAATTATCTTCCACCAGTTCTATGTGTTGGAAAAGCTGCTTAAAGGGCATGAGCAATCCCATTTTGATTGAACAGTAGTTGAGGCAACTTGGATGTGGTTCCAAAGCCCATGACTCTGAAGGAGTACTGTTGGTGGGGTCCAAGAGAAGCCTGTCTCAGGATGTAATTAACAGAGGCAGGTATGCATGACACTGGATCCTCAACTGCTTTACTCTTTTGCTAACTCTCAAGCTCAAAAGCAACTCAAAGGTCAGCAACTTGCTTGGTCCTCTTCTAAATTATGTCTCAAATCAGCCTGCCCAAAACCCAAGACTGAATGTAAAACATGCCCCAAAAACAATAACAGAAATTAATATTCAAGTATCTGCAAAGGGAGGAAATATTCACTATCTCACTTCACTGAGCATTTAAACTTTCAAGACTTACATGTCTTCAGGATAGTTTTGGGGGCAGGGGAAGTCTCTGAGCTATTCTTATCCTGCAAGGGCATTTAAAGTAATTTCTCCTTATGCTCTCATTAATTTTCAATACATTATTATGTGGATGTCCATCTTCTCCTTTTGACAGCTTTTATTTTTATATCAGACAAGTAACATGCTCCAAGTGCTTGCTTGCTATTCTATGAAAGGAAATAATTGCTTCACATAGAAGAAGAACACAGATCACACAGTGTTTACCAGATTGCAGCTGAGTAGAGAATTTTGACTGCTAAATGATCCCACTGGCAACTTGAAAGCAGTCCACATGGGCACCTTCCAATTCCTAGCTAATAATCACTGCTGGCTGTGCTAAGCAGCACACTGCAGCACTGGAACCTTTCAAAGAGTTGGTACACAATAGGCAGAGGTTGGGAAAGTGAAGCTCGGGTCTTTATCTCTAATCAAAATATTCTGCTTAGAGCGATCTTTGCTGAAATTTAGGTGTGATTTAACCCACAGTGACTGAGGTCTTTAATCAAGAAGAGTGAGGTTTAGCAGCCTGCTAATTCAGTAGTTGTGAAGAAATTAGCTAATATTTGCAGTTAACTGGAAAAGGAATGTGTCTGAGAGAAAGTACACTGGTCACGTTTTAATCACAGAATAATAGAAAGGGTTGTGTTGTGAGGGACCATAAAGATCTAGTTCTAACCCCCCTCCCAGGGGCAGGGACACCTTCTACCAGATTTCACTCAGAGCTCCATCCAACCTGGCCTTGGACACGGGCAGGGATGAGGCATCCACAGCCTCTCTGGGCAGCCTGTTTAGTGCCTCACTACTCTCATTAATGACAATCTGTGTTAATGAAAATGTAAAATACAGTGTCACAGGATTACCAACATAACGTGCTACAGCAGTAACCATTTGTGCAGGTTCACAAACGATCTTGCCAACAGCTCAACCGCAAGCTGTGACAGATTATTTCTTAATATGAGAAAAAACCCGAACTGTGAAATTAAGGTTCTGACTTCTCCGTTGCGATATGAGGTTTCAAGCACTGGCCTTTAAACACCAAAGTAGCTGCGGGCTCACGCTTTAGGCTTAGATCTAGAAGGAAACAGGAAAGCAGAGACACCCTCACGTCCCCCAGCCTCTCTCCGAGCCCAGGACACCCTTTCCTTCCCGCATTCCTGACGGCTCCGCGGCGGGGACCTGCGGGGCTGAGCAAACCTGACTCAGCCGCTGTAAAATCCTCAGCGGGAGCCTCCCGGCTGCGGTCCTGGCGGCAGGGCATCCACCAGGACCCCGGGCTACCGCGGGAGCCCCGGGGGGCTCTGTCTGGGGTTCGGGGCGCCATGGGACCCCCGAACGGGAGAACCTGGGCCTCCCGCCTGCCTCCTCTCCCTCCGGCCGGAGCGCCCCGCCGTGCCCCCGACGGTGCGAAGCGGCACG